>JXCR01130890.1:0-14339 GCA_002079205.1 Phalaenopsis hybrid cultivar | reverse complement strand
TTATCTATTTACATGTCCAACATCCAGTCTTTTATACATACACTTAGTAACATCTTCATGTCACGAGTCCATGCAATGCATGGTGAGTTTTACTTTTAAAAAGGTTACATTTTTTATGTGATGTATGCATGTAAACATGAATGTTTAGGTCTTAGATATGTAAATCCATAAGAATTATGTAGCATGTATGTAAATGCCCTAAATTCTAATTGGGGGATTTACATGCACACCACACAATTCTTATATATTTACATGACTTGACACTTAAATATATATATTTCTTAAAACTTAAATCATCAACATCACATCAAAAATTTTACTTTCACGAACTTTTTTAAAAGTAAGATACAGATTTTTATGCATGAACTTTAATGTGATTATGACACTAAATTGATATACATGTAAATATCAAACTCTAGGCACTATATATATAAATCCATAAGAACTGTGTGATACATATAAAAAGTTGGGAAATTTACATACGCACCACATCTTTCCTTTGTATCTAAATATCTCACTCCTAAAATTTAATATTCAAATACATAGAATTTTGGTGCTCTAAACCTATGCATAAAAATATATATTTCATTTTTAAAAAATGATAATAGTGCTATTTCTAATGTGATATTAAAAATTTGAGCACTATGTGTGTAAATACGAAAGTTTGAATGCGAGATATATGCTATGCATGCAACAAAAAGCTAGTTTTTTAACACATCTTCATTTATTCTTCCACAGAAAGAAGCCAATACCAGAGAATTAAAAACCCTGAAATCAGTTGTAGAGTTTCTGGAGGAGCACAAGTTGGACGCGCATGATCTCTCCTCCGTCAACATTCATAAAGAAATCTCGAAGTTAGAAAAGTACATTGAGGAGGATGAAAAGAGATCCAGAGAAAAAAGGATTCTAAAGCGAAAATCTCCGCATTCTATCGCCGACGAGAAACCCGAAACTCGGTTCAGAGAACCCCATCCTCCTCCTCCTGCTTCAAGAACTCCCCGTAAAACTCCTTCGCTGCCTCCATTTCCTGATTCAAACTCTGAAAATCCTCTGCTTTCAGCAGCAGTTAGTAACAGCAGAGAGTATTCTTATGATTGGGGAAGAAGATATCCCATCCTGCCGGCGGGTTACGCGTCGTCGGCCATGAATTATTTTCGAGCTCCACTGTTCTATCAGTCACAGGCTTCTTCTGTGTATGAAAATGGCAAAGGGATTTCGGGTCGAAATGTGTATCAGTTTGTTGATAATTTTATTGAACGTGAAGAACGGCGTGGTAAATCCTATAGAAGCAGTAATAGTTCTCCAGGTGGTGCTGGGTTGGGTCTCTACTGATTCAACCGGGTTGCTTTTGTTGTTAGTCTGATTTATAGGTTCTTTTATTTGAGGGGTTTTTGCATATAAATCATCTAAAATATTAAATATTATATTTTAATTATTTTTTCTATAAATCAAAATCACTATTTTAACTCCACTCAGAAGGTTCTTTGAGTGAAGATTTTGAATGATTAAAATGTTATATTAAATGTTTTAGATGATTAATATGTAAAAATTTTGTTTATTCGATTATTTTTTTTTTTATAAGTAGGAAAACAAATGGAAGTGTTTTTTTTTTAATCTGTAGTGTTGTCTGTCTACTTCCTGTGTAGAAAAGTTTGGTATTATTTATTTATTTTATCCGTGTTGTTTATATTTTTATTGAAAAGTTTTTATTATTTAATTTTTTTTTGTATATATATATATATATATATTATTACTTACTAACAACACAATGTGCCTTCGTCTGACTCGTTGGTTGCGGCCTTTGGTGTAAGTTCCTTGGGTTGGGAGTTCGATTCCCACATAAGATATGTTTATACGCATGTCTGGAAGGGGGTTCTCCCCTCAGTCAGACTTTGGGGTTGGTCAACGATCAATCTTTCAATATATATATATATATAATTGTTGTGGTGATTTTTGGTATATCTGAATATTTGCCCATAATAATTTTTCATATCCATGACATGCAAGCTTTTGTTTTGGATTTAACTTGTTAAATTCTCTTTTGGTTGTATATAATGAATTGAATATAATATTTTGAGGTTTTTACGTGCATAGAACTCAAAATAATCATATTACATATTTCATGCCCAAATCTTTATATCAACAAGATTCATACCCAACCTCTTTTTTGTCTAGGTTGGCGGCCCGTTCATTTCTAATTATGTTGAAAATTAGGAAATAATATTTTCAGAAGTTTTCCTTTAAAAAATAAATTATTTTCTACAAAAATATCAAATAATAATTAAAAAAAAATCATTCATCTAAAAAAATTAGTCAAATGAATTTTAAGGAATTTATTTTTCTAATTATCATGATAAGTAGAGTATCTGATTCCTGTACTTTTGCCTTGATTCTAATTTGTTTTTTTAATTATCATGAAATCACACGAGCTAATTAATCTATTATAAATTTATATAATTAGCATTTAAAATTTAATTTTCTTATACAATATTTTTGTAGCACGATTGANTTAGGAAATAATATTTTCAGAAGTTTTCCTTTAAAAAATAAATTATTTTCTACAAAAATATCAAATAATAATAAAAAAAATCATTCATCTAAAAAAATTAGCCAAATAAATTTTAAGGAATTTATTTTTCTAATTATCATGATAAGTAGAGTATCTGATTCCTGTACTTTTGCCTTGATTCTAATTTGTTTTTTTAATTATCATGAAATCACACGAGCTAATTAATCTATTATAAATTTATATAATTAGCATTTAAAATTTAATATTCTTATACAATATTTTTGTATCACAATTGTGTTAAAATATATGTATTAAAAATGCTCTTCTTAAATTAATATCATGTTTTTATATGATATGGCAGATTTAAAGTATTACATAAATAAATATTAAAATCTAAGTGATTTATATGTAAATATAGAAAAAAACTATAGAGCCATTTACATACATACCACACAATTCTTATAAATTTACATACCTAACATCTAAAATTTGGTGTTTACATCGTGCCCCTCAAATCCTTAAACATNATAAATTTACATACCTAACATCTAAAATTTGGTGTTTACATCGTGCCCCTCAAATCCTTAAACATAAAAAAAATACCACTCTTCCTAAATTTTTAAAAAGTGAATTAGAGCTTTTCATGCATAGGTGATATATATAAACGTAAACATAAATTTTTTGGTGTGAGATATGTAATTACATGAAAGTTGTGTGGTATGCAAATAAATTTTTCAAAACAATGTGATATATAAGAATGCTTTCATAAGTTTAGCAAGTTTATAAGCCGCCGAGTTTTGAGCAAAAAAAGAGCAAACTTAATTTAAATTATTTGTACCTTATTTTCTTACTAAACACAATTTATCACTAAATTCTTAGTTATTTACATATGTAAAATATAAATCTTTGTATTAATTTTTATGAGCCAATTGTATGTTAGATCAAGCCGCTAAACTACTTTTAAAAGTTTCGAGTGGTTAATTGGAATGTCAAAGTATTCCAAATCTTATAATTGTATAGTCAGATCTAACATCTAGATAGGACGAGTCCAATGAGTAAAGATAACTCAATTCAAACGTCAATAAAACACCTAAATGTTAATAACATATAAAAATGAGATCGTATGCCAGCCATCTGCATTGGGAGAAAATGTTGCGTAAGGAGTCCAGGCTAGTTTTGCGTCTGATCTCCAATAACAATGAGCCAATTGTAAAGTGGCGGGCCCTGTTTTCGCATTTTTAAAAAATGTGCTTCTCTGCACAACCGGACCCCAAGACTGCCCAAATATCTTGAACAAAAACACGCGTTATCGATTCATATTTATTTTTTACAGGTTATCATCTGTATTTCTGAGGTTTAGGGTTCTCTTGCTCTCATTGCTCAAAGTGACCCTGAGTGTTTAGGATTTTCGAAACCATACTGGTTTTAGTGCGGCTATGCTTTTAGCTTCTTCGCCACTGAACTTGGAAGCAAACGTCTTCGTCATTAGCATTTTGACATCGACACTGGCATTTCGACACAACCACTTCGACACCGGGACTGAGGACTCCGCCCAACAAGGTTTCAATATGTTTCTAACTACTTTTGGTTGTAAAATCTTCTAAACTAATTTTGTTGTTCAATATACATTGCTTAGGTTTCTACGTTAGTTGTAATGGTTGTAACAGAGGAAAAAATAAACAAGAGGAAAAGAAGAAACCAAGGAGGTAAACAGTGAAAATAATTCGACTTTATTTATTCAGGGATTATGGTTTATCTTTTATTGAACCGAGAAGTGTAGCTCTTCGTTTGTGGTCATCTATTAAATGTAAAATTTATCTTGATGCGATATTTTTTCTAGACTCATATTTTCAATGTAAAACTTTTTTTGTCTGATTTGTTCAATGTAGCATTTGTAAGTATCTCATTACAATCGNTTAAACATAAAAAAATACCACTCTTCCTAAATTTTTAAAAAGTGAATTAGAGCTTTTCATGCATAGGTGATACATATAAACGTAAACATAAATTTAAAAAGTGAATTAGAGCTTTTCATAAGTTTAACAAGTTTATAATCCGCCGAGTTTTGAGGAAAAAAAGAGCAAACTTAATTTAAATTATTTGTACCTTATTTTCTTACTAAACACAATTTATCACTAAATTCTTAGTTATTTACATATGTAAAATATAAATCTTTGTATTAATTTTTATGAGCCAATTGTATGTCAGATCAAGCCGCTAAACTACTTTTAAAAGTTTTGAGTGGTTAATTGGAATGTCAAAGCATTCCAAATCTCATAATAGTTTAGTTAGATCTAACATCTAGATAGAACGAGTCCAATGAGTAAAGATAACTCAATTAAAAAACATCAATAAAACTCTTAAATGTTAATAACATATAAAAATGAGATCGTATGCCAGCCATTTGCATTGGGAGAAAATGTTGCATCAGGAGTCCGGGTCAGTTTTGCGTCCGATCTCCAATAAAAATGAGCCAACTGTAAAGTGGCGGGCCCTGTTTTCGCATTTTTGAAAAATGTGCTTCTCTGCACAACCCGACCCGAAAATTGCCCAAATATCTTGAACAAAAACATACGTTATCGATTCATATTTATTTTTTACGGGTTATCATATGCATTTCGGAGGTTTAGGGTTCTCTTGCTCTCATTGCTCGAAGTGACCCCGAGTGTTTAGGATTTTCGAAACCATACTGGTTTTAGTGCGGCTGTGCTTTTAGCTTCTTCGCCACTGAACTTGGAAGCAAACGTCTTCGTCATTAGCATCTTGACATCGACACCGGCATTTCGACACCGGCATTTCGACACCGGCATTTCGACACAACCACTTCGACACCGAGACTGAGGACTCCGCCTAACAAGGTCTCAATATGTTTCTAACTACTTTTGGTTGTAAAATCTTCTAAACTAATTTTGTTGTTCAATATACATTGCTTAGGTTTCTACGTTAGCTGTAATGGTTGTAAATGAGGAAAAAATAAACAAGAGGAAAAGAAGAAACCAAGGAGGTAAACAGTGACAATAATTCGACTTTATTTATTCAGGGATTATGATTTATCTTTTATTGAACCGAGAAGTGTAGCTCTTCATTTGTGGTCATCTATTAAATGTAAAATTTAGCTTGATGCAATATTTTTTCTAGACTCATATGTTCAATGTAAAACTTTTTTTTGTCTGATTTGTTCAATGTAGCATTTGTAAGTATCTCATTACAATCATATGTATTGTTGAATTTATAATATTGAATCAATGGGTTTTATTTTGGGAGGTTTACCCATTCAATGTATTTGAAAAACATAAAATATCCTTGCTTAGCCTTCAGAGAACACTGAAGGTAAAAATTATTTGTAAGTACCACTCTATACTATCATGAAGCACCATAATGTTGTTATATTAACACCATAATATAACTTTAATATTAACACACTAAAACCTCAATTTCACCATAAGAGAACCACAATAATACCATAAGAGAACCAAAATACCATCATAATTCAAACATATATTCATGTTGGTTGTGGTTTTTTAATGATTAATGAAGAAGGTAGAGTTATTTTAAATTTTGTTTTAGCGTATGATTTTGTTATTACTAATATTTTATTCATAAAACAAATGAGCATCATATTACTTATAAGAATGGATCTAATAAACACAAATTGATTATTTTCTTATGAGAAGAAGAGATTGTCGAGATTGTAAAGATTTTAAGGTCATTCCAAGTGAGGATTTAAGTACCCAACATCATTTATTCGTTCTAGATTTTAAGATTAAAAGTTGTAAAATAAAGAATACTAGGACTCATCATCGTAAAATTAGATGGGAAAACCTAAAAGGCACAAATAAAATTATTTTTATGAGTAAAATTCAAGATTTTAAAATTCGGGATGTTCACGATGAAACAAATGCTATGTGGGATAAAGTAACACACTATTAAACAAGTATCAAAATATGTACTTGGAGAATCAAAAGAAGAAGTTTCTTTAAATAAAAATAGTTGGTGGTGGAATAATAATGTGCAAGAAAAGATAAAATAAAAGAAGTTATGTTATAAAAATTAATTTAAATTCAAGAGCTTAGAGATTTGAGAAAAATATTAAATGACCAACAGGAAAGAGAGTCTGAAAAACAATCTGTGACGCTAAAAATTATGCTTTTAATGATCTTTTCAATAGATTAGATACTAGAGTGTGAAAAATATATGTATAAATTAGCCAAACAAAGAGAAAAAAAGATTATATTAAGTAAAGTGTATTAAAGATGAAAATCAAAAAGCGATTTTCTTAGAAAAAAGATATTCAACATAGGTGGGTGAATTATTTTGATAAACTTTTTAATAAAGTTTTTGAAAATACGATCGAACTTAGTGATCATAATATCGTTAATAAAAATAAAACATTTCATTTTTTATCGTCGCATTAGTAAAAAAGAAGTTGAGGAGTCTTTAAAAAAACCAAGGGTGGAAAGTCTGTAGGATCTGATGATATCTCAATTAAAGTATATAAATATTTAGGAGATTTGGGAGTTTCTCGGCTTACTAAATTTTTTAATATTATTTTAAAAACTAAAAAGATGACTGACGAGTGGAGGAAAAGTATTTTGGACCCCATTTTTAAGAATAAAGGGGATGCACATGGGTGTGCAAAATATAAATGAATTAAGTTGATGTGTCATACTTTAAAATTATGGGAAAGGGTAATTAAACATATTTTAAGACANTTAATATTAACACACTACAACCTCAATTTCACCATAAGAGAACCACAATAATACCATAAGAGAACCAAAATATCATCATTATTCAAACATATATTCATGGTGGCTATGGTTTTTTAGTGACTAGTGAAGAAGGTAGAGTTATTTTAAATTTTGTTTTAGCGTATGATTTTGTTATTACTAATACTTTATTCATAAAAAAAATGAGCATCATATTACTTATAAGAATGGATCTAATAANGAATCTACATTTGATTTTTATTGATTTAGAAAAAGCTTATTATAAGGTTCTAAGAGATATTCTTTGGAGAGTTCTTGAGAAGAAATGTGTTGATATGACTTCTATTCAAGTCATTAAAGATATGTATAAGTTACTTGCGTTCGAGCTGAAGGAGGCTTGAAAAAATATTTTCCTATTTCTGTTGGATTACATCAGGGATCGGCTTTAAGCCCATATCTTTTTGCTTTAGTTAGTCTCATTGGACATTTACAGGAGGATGTACCTTGGTGCATGCTTTTTGATGAAGATATCCTTCTCGTGGATAAGACAAGAGAAAAAGCCCAGGAAAAAAACTTGAATTATGGAGGTCCAAATTGGAGTCTAAAGGAATTCATTTGAGTAGAACTAAAACAGAATACATGGAATATAATTTTAGTTGTATTAGCTCTAGTGACAGAAGTGAAACTTTGGGTGATCAAATTATTAAAATGAGTGAACGATTTAGATATCTCGGGTATGTTGTTCAAAGCAATGGTGATATAGCCGAGGATTNAGGATTTAAGTACCCAACATCATTTATTCGTTCTAGATTTTAAGATTAAAAGTTGTAAAATAAAGAATACTAAGACTCATCATCATAGAATTAGATGAGAAAACCTAAAAGACACAAATAAAATTATTTTTATGAGTAAAATTCAAGATTTTAAAATTTGGGATGTTCACGATGAAACAAATGTTATGTGGGATAAACTAACACACTATTAAAGAAGTAGCAAAATATGTACTTGGAGAATCAAAAGAAGAAGTTTCTTTAAATAAAAATAGTTGGTGGTGGAATAATAATGTGCAAGAAAAGATAAAATAAAAGAAGTTATGTTATAAAAATTGATTTAAATTCAAAAGCTTAGAGATTTGAGATAAATATTAAATGACCAACAGGAAAGAGAGTCTAAAAAACAATCTGTGACGTTAAAAATTATGCTTTTAATGATCTTTTCAATAGATTAGATACTAGAGGGTGAAAAATATATGTATAAACTAGCCAAACAAAGAGAAAAGAAGATTATATTAAGTAAAGTGTATTAAAGATGAAAATCAAAAAGTGATTTTCTTAGAAAAAGATATTCAACATAGGTTGGTGAATTATTTTGATAAACTATTTAATAAAGTTTTTGAAAATACGATCGAACTTAGTGATCATAATATCGTTAATAAAAATAAAACATTTCATTTTTTATCGTCGCATTAGTAAAAAAGAAGTTGAGGAGGCTTTAAAAAAACTAAGGGTGGAAAGTCTGTAGGATCTGATGATATCTCAATTAAAGTATATAAATATTTAGGAAATTTCGGAGTTTCTCGGCTTACTAAACTTTTTAATATTATTTTAAAAACTAAAAAGATGCCTGACAAGTGGAGGAAAAGTATTTTGGACCCCATTTTTAAGAATAAAGGGGATGCACAAGAGTGTGCAAAATATAAAGGAATTAAGTTGATGTGTCATACTTTAAAATTATGGGAAAGGGTAATTGAACATAGTTTAAGACATATTACAAAGATTTCTCATAATCAATTTGGATTTATGCCAATNTTGGAGAATCAAAAGAAGAAGTTTCTTTAAATAAAAATAGTTGGTGGTGGAATAATAATGTGCAAGAAAAGATAAAATAAAAGAAGTTTTGTTATAAAAATTGATTTAAATTCAAAAGCTTAGAGATTTGAGAAAAATATTAAATGACCAACAGGAAAGAGAGTCTAAAAAACAATCTGTGACGTTAAAAATTATGCTTTTAATGATCTTTTCAATAGATTAGATACTAGAGGGTGAAAAATATATGTATAAACTAGCCAAACAAAGAGAAAAGAAGATTATATTNTAGATACTAGAGGGTGAAAAATATATGTATAAACTAGCCAAACAAAGAGAAAAGAAGATTATATTAAGTAAATTGTATTAAAAATGAAAATCAAAAAGTTATTTTCTTAGAAAAAGATATTCAACATAGGTGAGTGAATTATTTTGATAAACTTTTTAATAAAGTTTTTGAAAATACGATCGAACTTAGTGATCATAATATCGTTAATAAAAATAAAACATTTCATTTTTTATCGTCGCATTAGTAAAAAAGAAGTTGAGGAGGTTTTAAAAAAAACAAGGGTGAAAAGTCTGTAGGATCTGATGATATCTCAATTAAAGTATATAAATATTTAGGAGATTTCGGAGCTTCTCGGCTTACTAAACTTTTTAATATTATTTTAAAAACTAAAAAGATGCCTGACGAGTGGAGGAAAAGTATTTTGGACCCCATTTTTAAGAATAAAGGGGATGCACAAGAGTGTGCAAAATATAAAGGAATTAAGTTGATGTGTCATACTTTAAAATTATGGGAAAAGGTAATTGAACATAGTTTAAGACATATTACAAAGATTTCTCATAATCAATTTGGATTTATGTCAGGCAGGTCTACTATGGAAGCTATACATTTATTGAAAGGTTTGATGGAAAAGTTCAGAGATAATAAAGAGAATCTACATTTGATTTTTATTGATTTAGAAAAAGCTTATTATAAGGTTCTAAGAGATATCCTTTGGAGAGTTCTTGAGAAGAAATGTGTTGATATGACTTCTATTCAAGTCATTAAAACTATGTATAAGTTACTTGCGTTCGAGTTGAAGGAGGCTTGAAAAAATATTTTCTTATTTCTGTTGGATTACATCAGGGATCTGCTTTAAGCCCATATCTTTTTGCTTTAGTTATGGATGGTCTCATTGGACATTTACAAGAGGATGTACCTTGGTGCATGCTTTTTTATGATGATATCCTTCTCGTGGATAAGACAAGAGAAAAAGCCCAGGAAAAAACTTGAATTATGGAGGTCTAAATTGGAGTCTAAAGGAATTCATTTGAGTAGAACTAAAACAGAATACATGGAATATAATTTTAGTTGTATTAGCTCTAGTGACAGAAGTGAAACATTGGGTGATCAAATTATTAAAAGGAGTGAACGATTTAGATATCTCGGGTATGTTGTTCAAAGCAATGGTGATATAGCCGGGGATTTTAATAGTAGAATTCAAATTGGTTGGTTGAAGTGGAGGAATGCTTCAGGCCTTTCGTGTGATAGAGAAGTACTGCTTAGACTGACAGGAAAATTTTATAAGATGGTGGTGAGACCTGCAATGCTCTATGCGTTGTATGTTGGTCTTTAAAAAGAGAAGCATAATACTAAGTTAAGTGTTGCCGAGATGAGAATGATTAGGTGGATGCTTGGTTTTACACTTAAAGACAAAAACACGAAATGAATATATCTGTGATAGGGTTGGTGTAGCTCCTATGACAGACAAAATAAGAGAAAGTTGTCTTAGATGGTTTGGTCACATTAGGTGTCGACCATCTGATGATCTGATTAGGAAAGTAGATGTTTTAAGATTCGACTTATGTTAAAAAAAATAGTGATAGACTTAGGAAGACTTGGGCTTATTGTATAAAAATGATCTTAATTTATTAGAACTAAAAAAAATATGACACTAAATAGAACACAATGGAGAAAAAGGATTCATGTAGTCGACCCCACGTAGTGGGATTAAAGTTTTATTGTTGTTGTTGTTGTCATTCATAATTTCTATGATTAACATTATCACTTGCAAGTTCTGGCATAAAGTCCTGCCAATTCATGATAAAATAAATCAGTACAAAAAAAAAACATTGGATCGTTCCCTTCGGTACAACCGTGTTGTATTGGTTATACTGAGATAAATCAATACAACCAAAACACCATGGTTGTACAAGTAGTTATAAGTTAGCCAATCATCATCTTGTTGTTTTCTATATTCAAAGTTCTTCTTGAGTTTCGACAACGATAACGATTTCTTTCTGATATTCTGCAAAGAAAAAATCTTTTATACTTACACCTTAAAAATTGAAAGATCCAATATTCTTATTTTGCTTTCAAAATTTTGACACTTTCTATTTCTAAGTTATAATGACGCGCCAATACCCTACGACGGACCGATTCAGGCCACGCCTTTATTTATATCGTTTATTATGAATTCTTTAGAAAAAAATAATGATTAAAAAAAAAACACATGATATATTTGAATTGGCTGTGCATGTAGCTTTACATGTGTTATCCATATTGAATAATTTTTTGTGGGATATTAAATATTAGGTTAAAAATTTTATTTTGTTTTATTTTCTTACTATTTTAGATGAGGTGGAAAGCTCTCATTGGAGGAGAAAAAGGTAGGAAGCATGGGCATGAATGTGAGTTAGGTGGTGACTTGAAGGGTTTAATTTTTTTTTTTTTGTTTTATTTTTAATTTACATGTTTCGATTTACGTGTTGATTATTTGTGCACGAAGACCAATCAATATAGGAGTCCCTTCTAGGTAAATCAGGTGTTCCGGACGCAATGTCGCAATCTATTTTACGATCGGACGTCGTTCTAAAAAATTTCAATGATGGTCGAGATGAAATGAGCCTACGTAACATTTGTCACGTTGGCTATTGGTTGTTTTCATCATGCTCATCTGTTTCGATCATTGAAGACCCCTTCATAAATAATTTTGATTGTTCGGACATTGTTTGGATCAATTTTAACTGATGTCAAGGCATTTCATAATTAATCTTGCAATTTCCCATTTATCATTCACAATGTGCCTCAAATGTAACTGACTCGATTCATGAAGCATATGTGAGGGGGGTCAACAACATATGTACATATTGTTCAAGAAAGTTTTATCAAAAAGGCATAAATTAACATAAGAGTAACAACAAGCATATAATACCACCAGTAAACATAAAACAATAAACACCACTATAAGCACAAACAACCACCAATAAACAAATCGAATATCACTAAAAAACCATCATAAACAAAAGAATACAACAAATAAACAACCAAAATACCACAATTATAACACCAAAATACCGCAATAATACCAATCAAAATAGTACGAGAATAACACTAGAATAGCATCAGAATATCACCAAAATATCACACGAGTATCACAATAATACCATTAGAAAACCACCATAATATCACAATAATATAACCAGAATACCACAATAATACAAACATAATGCCACAAGAATACCATCAAATACCACCAAAATTCCACGAAAATACAATCAGAATACCAAAAAAATAATACCAGAATACCAACATAATATCTCAATAATACAACAATAATATCACTACAATAACACCAAAATGCCACCTAAATATTCTCATAGTATTATAGTGGTATTCTTGTTGTGGTATCCTAGTGGTATTCGTGTGGAATTCTGATGGTATTTATGTGGTATTCTTGTGATATTATTGTAGTATTATATTGATAATTATTGTGGTATTATGGTGGTATTCTGATGCAAAACTAGTCGTATTCTTGTGTTATTTATGTGATTTCTAGTAATATTTTGGTGGCTTTGTATTAATATTATTGTGGTATTATAGTGATATTCTGATGGTATTCAGGTTCTATTATAATGCTATTTTATTGAAATCTATGTAGTGTCATTGTGATATTTTAGTAATATTTTGATTATATTATTGTGATTATTGTGATATTATTGTAGTATTATGATGATATTAATGTGTTATTCTGATGTAATTTTACGACCACGCCGTTATAATTTATTTATTATTCTGATAGCCTTTTGGTTGTATCATGGTCATAATTTGTCTTTTATCTATATTTTTTTTCTCATAAATGAACAAAATAGCACTCCTCTTGTGAAAGAAACAAATTAAAACTTAAAACAAATGTAGATTCGGGCGGTACAATATAAATTTATATCAAAAGTCACATTAATTGAGCTACAAACAAAATTTATTAGCTGAAATATAGCGAGCAAATCCAAAACTGTTACTATTTTAAAAACAGTGAAGCTCACATTTATTCCGTGGTCACCAAATTCTTCTTATTCCATCTTCAAAGATACTACGATGTAGTGCTCTTCCAATGTAACAAAATATTGCCTAAACCCCAGTGTAGGGCCTGAGCGAGCTAGGCTTGGCTCTTGTTCGGCTCATTCGAAATAACTCGTGTTTGAAATCGGCTCGTGAACAGTGTGTTTGTGTTCGGCTCGATTTAAATATTTGTGTTCGTGTTCGGCTTGTGTTCGGCTCAAAATTGACTCGTTAAACTAAATTCGAGAAAAATAGATATAAAATGTGGGATTCGAACCTGAATTAAATATATACAAAAGAAAGCACTAACCACGTTGCCACATGAAGTGTTATGATTTAAACATAGACATTAATATATATAATATATTATTATATAAATAATATATGTAATATATTGTTATATAAAAAGTTATATAATTTTTTTTTCAACCCATTTCGAGCCGAACACGAGCGAACACGAACTGGCTAACGAGCCGAACATGAGCTGTTCACGAACAACGAGCCAAATTGACAGCCCTACCCTAGTGGTAGTAAAAAACCCTAGCCCAGANATATATGTAATATATTGTTATATAAAAAGTTATATAATTTTTTTTCGAGTCATTTCAAGCCGAACACGAGCTGCCTAACGAGCCGAACATGAGTTATTCACGAACAACGAGCCAAATTGACAGCCCTACCCTAGTGGTAGTAAGAAACCCGAGCCCAGAAAAAGAAAATAAACAGTGTCAGGTTAAGTGCCAGTTATGATTAGTGCTAGGTTTGAACAACTTGTTTTTTTTTTTTTTTTAGGTATGCAGACAGTCTTTAGGCCAAGTCGTGAGGAATGGTGTATTTTAAATATTTTTTAAAGATGTGAAAATAATGCCCATCACTTTACCATTGACTGTTATTGGAGTTCTGACATTAAAATATTTTCTCCTAATATTTTCTCTTACACAGTAAGGTTAGGTTTGTTTAGGTTGGTGGTTGGAGAATGCTTTACTGAGCGA
>JXCR01130889.1:2447-22485 GCA_002079205.1 Phalaenopsis hybrid cultivar | reverse complement strand
ACTTGCATTCCTAACAGTTGCATCATCAACATTTATGAAGAAGGTGACTGCATTCCCCCACACATCGACCATCATGATTTTGTGAGGTCTTTCTGCATGGTCTCATTCATGAATAAAAGCAATATTCTATTTGAAAAAGAAATCGATGTTGTTGACCCTGGTGAATTCATGGGTTCTGTGGAGATTCCTCTTCCAGTAGGTTCAGTACTTGTTCTCAAGGGCAACGGTACAGACGTTGTCAAGCTCTGCATTCCAGGAGTACGACACCGTAGGGTGTCTGTAACCTTCCGCTAAATGGATGACAGTAAAATACCATATGGATTCTNTTGGTTCAAATTTGGAACATTTCATTGTGGAATCCAAAGGAAGAGGAACTAGGGGATGTCATGGATCCAGAGGATAACCCCGGTGACTTCCCAAGCTATCCTAATGTTTGGCTTCAGTTTTGAGGAGAAATATTTAGGTGTTTCATCCTGCCAATTTTATTCGTTAGGGCTTACATTCGTGTGATATAATCACACAAATAGGCTGGAAGATGTGAGGATTTAGGTCATGACAAACGACAACCTCGGAATCCAAAGACAAGTTAGGCGTAGATTATATAGGAGGGCTATAAAAATGCCTAAAGATAAGGTGAGAATTTACATTGCATAAGCAAGCAACCTCAAAGTCCTATGGCTTTGTTATTTTAAGTCTAACGAAGGAAGATTGGTTTAGCTAGGGAAGACAGGTTTTACTGTTGATGATGGTCGTGCTGCCCACCATGCTAGCCCCAAGTTCCTTGCCACGACGAGTTTGAGTTATCTAGTGTGTCAAGTTATAATATCAAATCAGGTAGCCCTATGGTTGAAGTTCTTTAAATTTTATGAGGGCATATTAAAGTTGATTAGAGTGACACCAGTCCCTATGGTTGAAGTTCTTTAAATTTTATGAAGGCATATTAAAGTTGATTAGAGCGACACCGATTAAGATCCTACGGTTCCCTCGTTCCGGCATCACTATTTTCTATTGGATACACTTAATCCAAATTCACTTACTAAACCCAAGTTCCATAATTTCATTTAAATCGTGAGAAGCCTCATTAGCAACCGTAGGTTACCTCCTCCAAGGGATTCCCGATCATCCAATAGAGACATCATAATTTAGTTGAAGTTGTGGTTTTTTGTGATGTTTGTGATTAAATGTTGAGTTGTTTTATATTTTGAATGTTATGGCGGTGAATTTTATTTTGGTTGATTTTATTTTTGGTATTGGTTATGGTTATGGTTATGTGGCTATCCTGATAGTTTTAGTTTTCATGCAAGGTGTCGTCCTTGTTTAGCATGCAAAATTGTAGGTATAAAAGTACAGTTTGAAAGTACAAGAAAGACAATGCTGAAAAGTGTAAAAGTGTACCTGACGAGTCTTCTCGTTCCACCACCTGCAACTTAAAATGCATGTTAAGGCAGTTTATGAGAGCAGGAAAGGTAAAATTTTTGTAATTTTCCTAACCCTATGTCATGTCTTTGCGGGTCCTTAGAAGTTTAATTAAGGATGATTTCATCGAGCAAAGTATATTAAGTTTAATAGGCCTCTGAGGTATCCAACATGTCAGGAGGAGGAAGCGGGTTCATGCCTCTCCCTCACCAACTGGTGAAAAGCCTCAAGTCCATTTAAACTTATTATATTGCTTAATGGTTCATCCTCTAAATACCCTTATTACTCAGTGAGCACTGATGTCTCAATTATCCCTAAGAATAGGACACTTGTCATTTAATTTGAAACTTATGTGGGTGAAGACTCTTAAAGAGGCAAGTTAGTGTAATTTGAACAGTTAGCCAAATTTTTTAATCCTAGTTGGGCTTAGTGGTGTTTCAAGGATGTTTGATTATGTTTATTTCCCTAATCCTTGTTTAATTAATTTTTAATTTAGCCTAAGTCACCATTAAGCTCTTAAGACCTATGTGAGTGTCTTAATTAGTTTCGAAAAAGGTTAAACCTTAAGTGGTCTTGATTCATAATTTGAATTTTATTTGAAAATCAAGATAGGGGTATTAAATTGTTTAATTATTGACTTCAAAAGTTAAACCCCTTAGTCCAGGATCATTTAATTTTAATAAACTTCCAAATTTTAATAATTTAGAAATTTATTAATCTTAATTAAGAAAGTGAGATTGGTTTCTACCAGTTAAACCCCTTTTGTTTCAAGCATAAAATAAATTGATTAAGATCAGAGGTTATCATTTCCCCTCTTTGAATTAGGCCTAAATGTTAATTAAGGCAAGATTTCCAAAATTACACATTTGCCCCTAAGACTCTAACACTTCATAATTTATCAAATTCAATTCAAATGACTTTGAAATTTTTATCCTATCTCATTCATGGGTCAATTAAGACATCAGAGGAGAAAATATGATTTTTCAAATTTTAATTTAATTTATTTAATTATTTTCATGCAAAAATAAAATTTTTCAAGGAAAATTCCTAACTTGACTAAAAAAAATTATAATCCCTTGAAATTTTTACTGGAGGTAGAACTAGACCAGATAAGCCTTTGGACAAAATTTGATGATTTTTTGAAATCTTTATGATTTATTAAAATTATTTTAATTTCTGGGTTATTAAATAAAAATAAAATATTTTAAATGGTCAAAATTAAGTTTTCTATTTTTGAAAAATCTCTCTAATGTCAGAAAATCCAGAGGAGCAAATTTTATATTTTTTTTTCTTTTTTTTATTTACTAGAATTATTTTAGTGAAAAAACTCATTTTTAGCCTTTAAAGATTATTTTTAAGTTTTGAAATTAAATATCTTTACTTAAGAAATCAGGATTTTTCTGTTCCTAAGTGATTAGGAAGTAATTTAGAAATTTTTATGAGTTTTATTATTATTTTAATTTTTATGAATTTTTAATTATTTAAATATTTAGAATAGGCCAACAATCAAGTTTTTATTTTAAATATTATTTTATTTTTAAAAAATACCCCTGATCACAGAGAACTCAAAAAACTAAGTTTCATAGTTTTTTGAGTTTTATTTTTATTTTTAGAAATTATTTAAGTGTTAAAAATGGTATTTATCTTTAAAAATCAACTTAAGTTGTCAAATGAACTCAAAATATTTTGAAAAGTGGTATTTATCTTTAAAAATCAACTTAAGTTGTCAAATGAACTCAAAATATTTTGAAATTTTTATGATTTGTTCCCTGGATTATAAATCACAATGGAGAGCAAAAATCAAGTCATTTAAATGTTCATATTTTCCAAAATTAATTATTTTAATGATTTAGTGTTTGTAAAATTTAAAGATATTTTAAATTACTTGGCCCATGAAATTATTTCAAAAGGTTTCTCTAGTCATGTTGGACCTTCCAAAATTTTCTTAGGATTTTATAATCAATATACTAATTTTCATGATTATTTTAAAGAAATAATGTGGAATAACTTGAAAACTATGGGTCTCTGTATAGGAACCTCCTCTGACTTTGAAAAAATCAGAGAATACTTCCCCTCATAGAGGCTACAACATGTCAAAATTCCAAGGCAGTGTTTAATTAATTAAAAATTAAAAATTCATAAAATAGACTTGAAATTTTTTCCACATTGTTCTCCTCTGTTCACTGAGCAAGAGGGTATTTTTATTTTATTTTTGTTATTTTTATACACAAATTTATGAATTTTTTAAGTTAAAGATATTTAAATAATTAAGAAAAAGCCCTATTTATCTATTTAAACAGCGCGTGCTGACTAGATCCTAGGCAGCTCTGAAGGCATGCGTGGCGCGCTCTGGTTGGAGGCCGTCGTCCATGTAGCTTGCTGACTCAGCCCGCTGTTTATGTCCCGAAACGCTGTCCAGCTCTATCTCCCCCGTCCGTTTGATACATGCTTGATCGAACGGTTCCCCGTCATAGTCCCCAATAGAATGATCCCGTGCCCGTCCATACTAAAGCCTTAAGATCTCAGCCTAGACTCAACCAAATCACTTTGGGTTTTATCCTATGGACTCGTCTAAGTGAGACGAACACATTCATACGGTTAATGTACCATGAAATCAAGCCTAAGTAAATGGAGAATCAAAATGAGCTCGGGAGGAGGAGAAGTTTTATACCTTTGCTCTGAGAAGGGAGGCTTCAATCAGAGGTGCTTGACACGTTCGTTGGGGTCCAAGGAGGCTAGAGAGTCCCTGGTCTTGGTGTAAAGCCTAGGTATGAATTCAACCAAGCTCGATTTCAGGTGTTGATCTGAGAAGGGAGGCTTCAATCAAAGGTGCTCGGCACGTTCGTTGGGGTCCAAGGAGGCTAGGGATTGAGTCCCTAACCTTGGTGTGAAGCAGAGGTGCTCGACACTTTCTTTGGGGTCTAAGGAGGCTAGGGATTGAGTCCCTGGTCTTGGTGTAAGTCTAGGTATGAATTCGACCAAGCTCGATTTCAGGTGTTGGTCTAGAGCTATGGTAGAGGCTCTGTTGAAGGGGGATTTGATAGGGTTTCAGGTGTTGGTCTAGAGCTATGGTAGAGGCTCTGTGGAAGGGGGATTTGATGGGGCTTTAGCTTCTTTCACTGCTGTGAAGGTGTGGGTGAAGTTAATTTGTGTTTGGTGGAATGTGGACATGTATTGGGTTCTGTCCTAGTTTCCAGCAAGACTTCAAGCTCAAAATTTAACTCCAGCAATAGGAATGGGTGAGGGAAAATCTTGGAATGCACTGAGGGGATCTTAGGGAAGCTCTGTGTGAAGTTTGGAGAGGCCTCTCAAAGGAAATTTCAGCACTTAGTTTAATGGCCATGGAGGTGGCCTTTTATAAAAATGGGGTTATGGTGGCCGTCATGGCCAATTAGGAGGTGTAATGTGGAGCTTAGGTGGAGGGCAGAGGAGCTCGATATTTGATTTGGATGAGCTGGCCTCTAGGTTTGATTTGGGTGAGGTGTCATGGGGGTGGCTCTTGGTTTTGAGCTTTTCCGGCCACTAGGCTGGCCGATCGGCCAGGGACCCAGAGGAATCCATAGGGCTTTTCTGGCCACTAGGCTGGCCGGCCGGCCAGGGGGAGGTGGCTAGGAGCTCAGGGACCCATAGGAATCCATCACAATTTAATGCAAATGTGCTTTGATTTGGCAAAGATATCTTAAGCATGTGCATTTTTGGAAATAAAATCCCTTAATTTGGGGTACCTTTGGTCCATGGCTTAATTTAGGTGATTTCATGGTGAATGGTCGCTAAGTCCAACTAATGGCTGTGGTGGAGTTAATTTTGTGGCTTTAGGGTGGTTAGGTCACATTGGGTGCATGGGACCAAGTGGGTGCAAATGACCAAAACTTGGGTTTAGGCTAGGTTAGCCATGTCAATTGGCCAAATAATTGTTTCATTTGGTGTAGATGATCATAAGAAACAACTTTGGTGAAGGATGGAAGTGGTTTTTAGCCCAATTGAAGGGTCAATTTGAAGGAATTTTGAACTTTAATCAATTTGGTCATGTTGGGCTAGGCTTGAGTCTAGCTTGGGTTAGCCTTGGGCTAAGTCCAAATTGATTATTTTAAATGGTCAATAGCAACCTCATGAAGAGTTTTAAACATGAATTGGATGACAATTTGGAGGTTAAGGCAATCAATTTGGTGAAATTTGGGGACTAAGACAATTTGGTGCCAAATTTGGGAATTTTGGATTTAAGCCAAAATCAAAGGGATTTTAGACTTCACCAAGGCCCACTGATGATTAATTTTGATGTATAGGAATGTTATAAAGATTTTTCAACATTAATTGAGGCTATTTGACTAGGCTATGGGTTCAATTTGGTGAGATTAAGTCATAATGTCAAGAGGATTTTGTAATATTAATTGAGGCCAATTGACTAAGCTATGGGTTCAATTGGGTGAGATCAGGTCTTATGGTCAATATGGGGGTTCTGACCCAAATCAAAATTGGACTCAAATCATGGACCAATTGAGCTTGGATTTGGTTTAGTTTGGTCATATAAAAAGTTCCAATCAAAATTGGGCTCAAATCATGGACCAATTGAGCTTGGATTTGGTTTATTTTGGTCATATAAAAAGTTAATTTGAGTTTAAGATTGGAATTGGGGTCATTTGAAATCAAATTGATGGACATTTGAGTTGGATTTGCGGAAATTTGAGCCTTTTAAAAGGCAATTTGGGGATTTTGGTTAAAGATGATCAAATTGGCCAAATTGGGTCATTTGGTAGTTGAGAGAAATGAAATTGGGAATATTTGGTATTTATTAGGATTTTATGGGAATTATTTGAATTTTTAGGATTTTGAGCTATGGAGGGGTATTTTGGTAATTTGGGGGTGTTTTAAGGGTAAAAAGCCAAGATGGGTATTTTGATAGATTTAAGGTACCAACCATCACCAATAAGCCATGGACCATTGGAAACCCCATTTTGGGTCCTCTACATAGTGGTCTTAGTTAAACCATAGCCCTAGGGCTAGTAGGTTTAGGGGACCATCTACATGAGTATCCCAAAAGATCAAGGGATCTAGGCTAGAAATTTGAGTTTAGGGTTGTGAGTGAATGTAGGTGCGGATAAGTGTAGTGAGTGCCTTAGCTCCAGACCAACACCCAAGGTCAATCGTAAGGTCCAACAAACCTAAGGGTGACTCATCTTGAGTTTCCCCCACAGTGACCCCACCTACTAAGTATTTAGAGGTTGAGAGCAATATATGGAACTTCAAGTTGAGTGGAGAAGAGTTTGGAATTTCTAATGGTGAGGGTTCCATGTCTAGTTTTCTAGGAATAGTCAACAGGAAAAGTCCTATGGCTAGACCCTAGGCTACTAAAGAGGAAAACTAAACCTTAACCAAAAATGAGGTAAACAAATGGACCCCCAATAGGTGTGGTGTGCTGGGAAAGCACACCACGCGTATTGGCGTTGCCCGACGAGATAAAAAAAAAAACCTATAGAAACTCTTAAGTCAACAAACCCGGAAGTATGCGTAGAGTTGTGTGTGTGATTTGTTTTTGCTAGGAAATTAGCAGGTGATCGTTTGGTTGAAATCAAGGAGTAGGGACTCTCGCCGGGGATAGAAGATTGAATTTTGAGTTATAAATTTTCAAAGATTTCTAAAGGATGGGAGTCAGAATGTAAGTGCTGACCCTGAGGTGGGAATTGAAATTCAGATATCAATTCAAAGAAAGAGAGAGAGAGAGTCCGATTGTATGGACCGACCTCGATTGTAATGAATCAGAAATGTAGGACTGATTCGGAAATGAGAATTGAAATGTAGGTCAATCCTTCGAAGAGAGTGTCGGAATGTAAGGACCAACCTCGAATGTAATGAATCAGAAATATAGGACTGATTCGGAAATCAGAATTGAAATGTAGGTCAATTCTGAAAAGAGGGTGTAGGATGTAAGGACCGACCACAAATGCAATGAATCAAAAGTTAGGACTAATTCGGAAATGAGAATTGAAATGTAGGTCAATTCTTAAAAGAAAGCGTCGGAATGTAAGGACCGACCTCGAATGCAATGAATCAGAAATGTGGGACTGATTCGGAAATGAGAATTGAAATGTAGGTAAATTCTCAAAAGAAAGTGTCGGAATGTAAGGACCAACCTCGAATGCAATGAATCAGAAACGTAGGACTGATTCAGAAATGAGAATTGAAATGTAGATCTATTCTAAAAAAAAAGCGTCGGAATGTAAGGACCGACCTCGAATGCAATGAATCAGAAATGTAGGACTGATTCAGAAATGAGAATTGAAATGTAGGTCAATTCTCAAAAGAAAGCATCGGAATGAAAGTAGCGACCTCGAATACAATGAATCAGAAATGTAAAACGGATTCGAAAATGAGAATTGAAATGTAGGTCAATTCTCAAAATAAAGCGTAGGAATGTAAGGACCAACCTCGAATGCAATAATCAGAAATGTAA
Source organism: Phalaenopsis hybrid cultivar (assembly GCA_002079205.1). Lineage (NCBI taxonomy): Eukaryota > Viridiplantae > Streptophyta > Magnoliopsida > Asparagales > Orchidaceae > Phalaenopsis > Phalaenopsis hybrid cultivar. The sequence goes on along the minus strand of JXCR01130889.1, from coordinate 14,621 downwards.
GACTGATTCGGAAATGAGAATTGAAATGTAGGTCAATTCTCAAAAGAAAGCGTCAGAATGTAAGGATCGACCTCGAATGCAATGAATCAGAAATGTAGGACTGATTCAAAAATGAGAATTGAAATGTAGGTCAATTCTCAAAAGAGGGTGTCAGAATGTAAGGACCGACCTCAAATGCAATGAATCAGAAATGTAGGACTGATTCAAAAATGGGAATTGAAATGTAGGCCAATTCTCAAAAGAGGGTTATTAGCGTTGAATTTATAGAAATGTATCATGTGAAAAAGGTTGATCTTGTTGAAGGAGATTTGTAAAGTTTTGTGGAGTTATGTGCAGAATGTGAAATTTTATGAGGATGTGCAGAGTGTTAATGTAGATAACGATGGTTGTGCTGCGCGCACAAAGAGTAGGAAATTCCGAAAACGGAAGTATCCACTCAGCAGATTTTTTTTATTTTCTTATTATTTTTATCAAAATTTTATTTTTCAAAATTTGTTTTTTTAAGATTTTACTTTTAATTGGTTGATAAGAAATTTATTCTATTATCTATTCATTTATGATTATCTTTCATTTGTGTTTTGTTCTTGGTCAAAGATTTGTTGTTTCGTTCTTTGTTCATTGGAACTCTGAACCATCACATGGTTCGTAGCTTTCATCCATCGCACAAAAAGGTGATTGACAAAAAGGCACAATTTGAGAGAAATTTCCATTAATCTGCTTCAATAAAGATGCGACAGATCAAACATAGGCTAACGCCTCAAAAAGGGTACATCATGTAATACATGCTAAAATATATTGTGAGTCATCTCATGATATGAGTACATCATAGACTGATTACATCATATACATGTAATGCTGTTAAGAGAAAGCAAGTGATTGTGCTTGTGATATTAAGCTCCTGATCAAGCAGACCTTCTAAGTCATGCTCCAGGATAAGTGTTCCATTCGCATGTACTTAGAGGTACAACCTTCTCATACCTCGTAAGAAAACAGCTCCTCCAATTCTAGGTCCTGCTGGAATCCATATGGTATTTTACTGTCATCCATTCTACGGAAGGTTACAAACACCCTACGGTGCCGTACTCCTGGAATGCAGTGCTTGGCAACGTCTGCACCATTGCCCTTAAGAACAAGTACTGAACCAACCAGAAGAGGAATCTCCACAGCCCCTCTGAATTTGTCAGGGCCGACTATATCGATTTCTTTTCCAAATAGAATATTGCTCTTACTCATGAACGAGACTGTGCAGAAAGGCCTCACAAAGTCATGATGGTGCAGTCACCTTCTTCATAAATGTTGATGATACAACTATTAATAATGCAAGTAGCGGGTAGAATATTCCACTTGACCGTTCTCTTAATCATCCATTTTATCATCGGTGGTACCAGATCCACTTTGTCGTATCTGAGGATCCCAGGCAGATTCCCTTGTCTGTCGTTCGTAAAATTGTAGCAACAGTCGCATTGGATGGTGATTCTTCCCTTTCCCCGCATCCATTTATTTGGCTCGGATTATATTCTCTCCCTAAGAAGGCCCGCTCAACCATTATCACTTAAATCGAAGATGCTGTCCAGAATGCTTCTTTCATCAGTTTCAGAGAAAACCTGGGTATATAGCTCCAGGCCCTCCAATATGTTGATAAACTTTCCCCGAACCTCTTCATAGAACTCAAATTCTATTTTATTTACTTTGCTTATTTTGTAGTATTCTACCATACCGGGAGTTGGCAGCTGCCTGGGGCGTTCCTTGCTCCAAACCTCGGCAAGAATCCAAACTGGTGCTGGCCGATGCAGAATATGAGATTCAACCTCAAGTGGGATGTATGATCCTGGGCTCCATGGTGCGCGTTGATCCGTCCCCAGTGGGACATACGGTTCATTTACCATGAAATCTCGAGTCTGAGACTCATTGGTGCTTGAAGTGTATTCTTCTAAGGTACTGAAACGTTGTAGATGTAGAACGCTGCAGTCCGGGCATTCTACAAATGCGCCCGTGACTGATGTCCCGGCTGGTACCTCAACGTTGCATGTTGGGCAACCTCTGCACAACGTATTTGGGACTGGGGGCACATTTAATCTTGTCACAAATCCTCACTCTTCATCTGTAGTGGGCAGGCTGCCAGAAGTTTCTCTCAGATCTGGATCGTAAATATGTCCCTCAGGAATGGGGGTAAGAAAACTGCTCACGTTTCTCTGGCGCTTGCGCTCCCGTCGCAGAAAGGCTCTCTGTTTCTTTCGGCTTGCATTTTTGCGTTGCATCTTGCAGAGTGGAGTATTTGGTAGTTGTTCACTATGGGCGGCTATTAGGCACCTTGTTGGAGTAGCTATCATGGAGGGCAGACGGCTGGGCTGGGCCCCTCCATCGGATCTTGTTTCGCTATCACGTTTTTACCTTTACGTGACACATCGTCTTGAGTGGTCACCCTCAACAGTGAAGGCAGTCCCTCCTTTTCTTTATTGCTGACTACATCCATTAGAGGACCCTCGTAGGTCATATCAATCTGGTTGAAATCCATGTTGAAATCTATGACACCTCCTTGTGGTGCCATCTCTTCATTTAGTGCGAGGTTCCAGCCGTCCTGGAAAGCAAAGATCAGCCTCTGTCCTGACGTTTTTCTGCAGACGACAGAAATAAACGTCAGTGGGCCAAAGTTTTGCATGAACAAGAACAAAATAGAGTATCCATTAAAGTAAATTTTAGTTTGTTTTGGTGATAAGGATTACTCATTTTATGTGTGAGTTTTGTTTAATTTAATAGAATATTTAAATTCAAAAGTAGAAAATCTTCTCAAAATTTTCATTATAATGAGGTTAATTATAAAATTTGGACCCGGACATAGACATATGTCCATATAGATAACCCTAAAACAATCAAAGTTTCAAAGTTTCAAAGAAAGCAGAGGCAAGCGGAGGTAGGCGACATCACGCTGCGTAATAGGTTTTTAGGTATCGTCCATTTATCGGTAACATGGGTCTTTCACCCCGGAAGTCCACTAACTGGTAGGCTCTTCCTGTATAAACCTGCTCAACGACAAATGGTCCCTCCCAAGTTGGCTCAAATTTTCCATCTATTTTCCGGCGAGCAAGAATAGGTCTTTTGAGCATAAGCACAAGGTCACCAATTTTGAATGTCATTGGGAGGACCAATTTGTCATGAGCTTGTACCATCTTTGCCTGGTAGAGCTCCAAATGTTGCTATGTCTCCAATCGTTTTCCCTCGAGACTCTCCAGTTCTTCAAGTCTGAGTTTTGCACTTTCTTCCGTTGTCAATTGGTTGGCAACAATGACTCTGAGATATGGCATCTGCATTTTTAGCAGTAGCACGACCTCGATCCCGTACACGAGCATATAAAGTGTACATTGAGTGGGAGTCCTGAAAGTCGTCTGGTAGGCCCACAAGGCTTCTAACAGTTTGTTGTGCCAATCCCTTTTATTTTCATCCAGTGTTTTCTTCAAAATCCATACCAGTGTCTTGTTGAAAGCTTCAGCCAGACCATTTGCTCTGGGAGAGTAAATTGTAGAGTATCTCCAATCTATACCATGTCTTCTGACAAAATTGTTGATCTTTGTACTTTTAAAAGTTGTCCCATTGTCAGATATTATTCTTTGTGGTAATCCGAAACGGTAGATGATCTGGCCTTTGAAAAGTTGAAGGACGTGTTGTGTCGTCACATAACGGTGCTGCCTCTGACCATTTGGAGAAGTAGTCTGTAGCGACAAGTATAAACCTGTGTCCTTTAGAAGATGGAGGGTCTATCAGACATATTATGTCTGTGCCCCAACACTCGAATGGCCACGAGGCAACAGTTGGCTGTAGCACATTCGGAGGCTAGTGTAAGACCACCCCATGCACTTGGCACTGGTGACATCTTCTGGTTGTATCCATGTAATTGGACATCATTGCTGACCAATAATATCCGAGTCTTTTGATCTTCATTTTCATTTTTGGTCCCGACTGGTGAGCGCCACACAATCCAGCATGTACTTCTTTGACAATATTCTGTGCCTCGGCTCTGCTCAAACACCGTAGCCACCTTTGGTCGAACGATCTTCTGTTGAGAACATTTCCCATCAGGGCGTAAGACATGGCCCTTCTTGTGATGTGGTGCAACTCAGACTTGTCCTCTGGCAGCTTCCCTGTATGCAAATATTCTCTTAATGGCTTACGCCAATCTTTATTGATGTCTGCAACTATACTTATTGTTTCTTCTGTTCCAAGTTTGCGTAGAGTTTTGAAGTCGTTTCAAGACAAGACTCGTCTTCCTTGCACCGTGACTTTGATGGAACTTTCTGGGAGACACGCCATTTTCTTAGTGAGTTTTGCTTGAGCATCGGCATGGGCATTATCTCCGCGAGGAATCCGGTAAAAAGTCACCTCAGGAATCTGCTCCAGGAGCTTCATCACGTACTGATGGTATTCTGCTAATCTTGGTATCAGAATTAATATGGCTTCATCGCGTATTTAGGCCGAATGACATCACTGTGTAGCAGAAGATTTCAATCAGTGGCCTGAAAGCTGTAAGCGCTCCATCCTTGGGAGCCATATTAATTTGGTTATATCCCGATGAGCCATCCATGAAGGAGAAAATCTCATGCGTTGAAGGGATGTCCACCATCATCTCCAGTATAGGTAGTGGAAACTCGTCTTTTGGTCATGCCTTGTTCAAATCTCTGAAGTCGACACAAATGCGGATCTATCCATTTTTTCTTTTTAACAGGTACAATATTGGCCAACCACGTGAGGTACTGCTCCTCTTTAACAAAGTTAGAGTCCATCAACTTCTTTACCTCGGCGTTGACTTGTTGTTCTATTTCAAGGCGCATTCTCCTGGGAGCTTGTTTTACTGGGGTTACATTCTTGTCCACCCCAACTTTATGGATTGTAACCTCTGCTGACAGTCCTGACATTTCATCGTAGCTCCATGTGAAGCAATCTTTGAATTTTGCTAATAGTTTGACCAGTTCTGCAGATTCTTTGCCATCAAGTAGAGAACTTATAAATGTAGGTCGGGTCGTTCTTCAGTCCCGAGGTTAATCCCTTTCAATTTATCGATAGTGGATTTAATTTCTTCCTCAAATTCTGGGGGAGCATCTTTTATTGGTTAATCAGTAGAGTCATCCTCTACATCGAGAAAATCATCTTCTGACTTAATAGTAACAACCATGCAACATTCAGAATCATCGACAGGTCCAACTGTACCAAATCCGAGACCTTCTTTTGAATTGGGAGTTCGACTTTTGGCATTCCATAATTTTTCAAAAAGTTGAAATTTATCTTTTGGCATTTGTTTTGGTAAATGTCCCTATTGAATTAACTTTTGAACACAAGGCGAGAAGTAACCAAAAGGTAATTCCATTAACTCATAGAATCAACATCCAAATTTACATGTTTTTCAAGCTCAGTAGAGGTAGAAGCGCGGTAAAATTTGATCAGCTTTGAACTAACACTAATTTACATGTTTTTCAAGCTCAGTAGAGGTAGAAGCACAGTAAAATTTGATCGGCTTTGAAACAACACTACAGACTTCCTAGACCTTTAAACTCTCGACCTTTTGAAGGAGAATCGGAGTGAGGGTCATAGTATCCACTAGTGGTTTATCCAATCATACATTCTTTCATATTCATTCTTCTCTATATCTTCTAGGGATATCTCGTACTGAGGCTTCTTCTGCTTTGTGTCATTACCTCATCTTCAGAACTATCTTCATCACCAATGTTGATAGTTGGCCTAGTCCGTTCAATAATTAAATTGATCTTTTCTCGTCCGTGTCCCCGTCCTCGACCTCAGGTGCATGAACTAGAAGAACCTCCACCAACTCGTTGTAAAGGAGTGGTAGAAGGTTGTTGAAGGGGAGTTGTATGACCTTCTTTTTGTGATCCCTCTGAATCTTTATCTTTATTTGTCAAAATTTTGTGCGAGAAGTCAGTCTTCTTTGGAGATGCGTAGTAGGCAGCATCTTCATGGATACAAACTTCATGCACTGAAAATGGTTGTAGGTCTCCCTTGATGCAATTTTCTTGATCATCTTTGCGGTATTTGATGCACTGGTGAAGAGATGATGGAACCATATTGTGCTCATGAATCCATGTTCGACCCAATAGAGCGTTAAAAGAGGTCTCAACGTCGATGATATGAAATTTAACGGTTGTTACGAGTTCTTCGACTTTCATAAGTAATGAAATTGATTCAGTGGCTCTTTCTCCCTTTTGGTTGAATGCTCTTAACATCATTTTATCAGGGATGAGCTCTTGAACGTAGAAGTCCAAATATGCTAACGCCCGTAGACTCGTCAAGTTAAGAGATGCTCCAAGATCCTCTAAAACTCTGGATAACACAAATCTGCCAATGTTGACGGAGATGTATAGCGGACAGTTGTGGTCGGCGGTACCGAGTAGCAAGTCTTCATCTGTGAAGGTTACCCCTGACTGTTCTCTCAACGGGTAAACTTCATCTGTGGATGTGCTAGCCAACTGAGCTAAGCAAATTTCTAGATCCAGCAAAGCTGTAACCAGAGACTCTCTCATCTCCTTTGACAGGATCAGAGCGTCGTAGATGCTTAATCGGGCCATCTCCTTTGACAGGATCAGAGCGTCGTAGATGCTTAGTCGGGCAGGCAACTTCCTAAGATAAGCCAGCACGTTGTATTCTAATTTGTATGATTCTCCGATTTTATCGTGATTATGTGGTCTTTCTACTGGCGGAGGTGGGGGTATCTTCTCTCGGGTCATTATCTTTTTTCCTTTGTCTGTTGGAGCTGTTCTTAGTGGTAACACCTTTCCGCTCCTTAAGTTATGTGATTTCTTCTTATTGAGATATCATTGTTGAATCTTCCGGTGTCTTGTCCTCCTCGTCAGAGAGATCTAATTTGATGGCAAACGGTCTACCATGACGCTCGAGAGTTGGCTCTTCGTTATCGGTGCTGTCATAAGCGATATCATTGAGTTCTTCTTTGACCTTAACAAAGAGCTTATTGGGCTCAAGTACGATTTGAGGATCATTTTGGGGATCGAGATTGCAACTAGCTTTATTATAATCAGTCACGTTATTACCAGAAATAGTCAAAACATAGTCGAAATCACAACCATTATATTCATAAGACCATGGAGGGACAAAAAGATAATCATACAAAGTCAAGGGTTCGAGGACTTTCTTCCTAAAATCCGAGATAGCCAATCTAAGAGAGGCAGCCTCTATCCTATCCCCCGCGGTATCAATCTTGGCAGTGATGCTTTTCTTCTTCTTGTTCTTTGTCCTTGATGATGACGGATCTCCTGGCAAAGTCTTCATCTCGGCCTCGGTATGCTGCTGACTCTGAATGGAGGCTTGTTTTGATGCAGACTATAGCTTGTTCAATATCTTCTTGGTTGATCTGCTCCATACCTCATTCCATCCATCTTCGGTATTCATAGAAGCTTGTTTCAATGAATCCTGTATTCGATTGAGGACCCTCTTGAGTTCATCCCAAGTTTTACTCTATGCATCTGTTCTGACATATGGATCAATTGGGGAGATTGACTCAGCTGAAATCATATTTATGGAACTTTTTTCAGGTTCTCTCAAATACTCCTTTGAAATTGTTATATTCTCTTCCTTGAGGTTCTTTTCGAGCAGTTTTTAAAGACAAAACACTTGTCTATAGTGTGTCCAAGTAACCGGTGGTACGGGTAATAATTTAGTTCATTCTTCTTATCTACCTCTTCAGGTTTCTTTGGATCAGGTAGTTTTATTTCTAGTTTCTTCATCAGGCTTTTAAATATTTTAGGTACAGCTTCATTTCTGAAGGAATAAACAACTTTCTGTTGCTCTAACAAAGATACTCTTTTATTCGCTATTCGAGGTGATCCTTCCTGAGACGGCCGTTGGTTGGATTGACAACTCTATTTTTGTGAGTACTGTAACAAAGACTAACGATGATCTTATGCATATATCTTTATTGGCTCCTTTCCTTTGTCGACAGTTGTGACTACCCCTGATTTCTTTTCGAACACTCTGGTCACCTTAGCCTTTTTATGTGGCTCCATGTGCTTCATTCTTATTGAAGGCTACTGGTTTTGTTAAGTAGCTTCTTGAAGGATTTGATGGTGAGTCCCTAAGGCATGAAAGCTACTGGCCCATTAATGCTTTTGAGTAGAATCTCAATTGCTTGATGTTCCTATAGCTGAGGTTCACATTTCATGCTAAGGTTTCTCCACCTCAAAAAATAGTCTGCCAAGGTTTCACTAGGCTTTTGCTTCTCTATCATGAGCTCTCCAATAGACACATGATGCTGCGCCCCAACAAATCTTTTCACAAATAGCTGTTCCAACTCAAAAAATATTTTAACTGACCCGTTGGGCAAGTCAGCGTACCAGTCGAAAGCAATCCCTGACAAGCTGCTGACGAATTGCTGGCAGAGTGGAGCTTCGCTATTCCTCATGTTGCCACAATTGGCTCGTAAATGTGCTATGTGTTGTCTGGGATTTCCAGTCTGATCGAATATCTTGAAGTTTGGGCTCACAAAACCCTTGGGGAAAGGGACAGCATCAAACTCCTTTGGGTAAGGTCTATCCTTTAAAATTGATGCACCGCTCTTGGACTGGGCTATGGCCTCCCGCACTTGTTGAACCATTTGCTTGAACTCTTTTTTGGCATGGCACCTGATGGAGAATCCTTCTTTGGTTGTTCTTCTCGGTCTGTCAAAGTAGCCTCCCTTCTTTCATCTGTGATGTGTATGATTTCTGGCTGATTAATCTTTGGCCTGGCACTTGATGGAGAATCCTTCTTTGGTTGTTCTTCTTTGTCTGTCGAAGTAGCCTCCCTTACGATTAATCTCTGGAGAAGCCAATCTTGGTGCTTGTGATTGCCCCTGAATGGTGGCCATGGAGTTCATAGCTGCAGTCATCTCTTCTATTCTTTTCTCCAGTAGAACAACTTACGCATCCCTTAAGAGGATAACCCTACACAGCTCATCTATGGCGTTCTCTTCAGTGTGAGGTTGAGCCTCGGGCGCAGATGTTGTAGCTCTGGTTTCGATCACATGGACATCCATGAATCCTCCTCCAAGTAATCACTGTAATCAAAATCCTCGTTGTTACTATTGACGTAAACTCTAAATCCTCATTGTCACTATTGACGGAAACTCCGTGTTCTTGAGCTAACTCAGAAATCTCGATTCTGGTTTCTCAACTTTTTCCTCAATTATCGATTCCTTGATTGCTTTAAGATCTGGAGGACCTTGATCAAAATCCTAAACTTGTTCCTCCATCGCGGTGGCTATTGTCGTGACGATGTCAGATATTTTAGGCACTGGTTTTACTTCCTGTCATGCAGGCTCACTGAATTGTATTGGTGCAGCGACCTTGGGTACCCATACTATCTTCTTCTTTGACGATGATGTCTCAGGACGGAACGTCTTAGTAGAAACATCGGTATGTCGAGGGAAGATATGCTCCCCATGGTGTAGACCGGCTAAAGTGTCAGGTAATCATCTTTTCTTTCTTTATGTGGTTGCAGGATTGAATAGTAAACTTCTCGGTCCTAGTCTTAACTTAATCGGCCGGCGACCTGCGGTCCTGGTGGTGGTATGATCGGTCGTGACTATACCAGTATCAACTTGGTTTCCCAAACGGAGCCAGACGGGAACATGGGCAGGTGACTTTATAGTCGACTTATAAGATTTTCTAGAGTACTTAACATCCTTCAAAATTTCATTTTTCATATGAGGGGAAACTGCATGTCCCACTCGTTTAAGCAATTCACTAACAGAACATCCTTCTTTAGTAGCAAGCCTTCTGAAGACTGCACTAACTCGGGTGATGGGGATGAATGTCTTTCCTTCCTCACCATGTCTATGAAGTGATGGTACTGCGGCAGCAATCTTCCGGATACTCTCATATCCATCAGTATCTGTCAGAGGATAGAATCTACTCCCTCATAGGAGTGAGTGAATTTCCGGTAATACCTCTTCAACTTGATGATGCTCCCCCTCAACGGGTGTGCTCTCAGAAGTATGGGCTTTGATGGCCCTCTAAACTCTTCTAATGTGTTCCTCCTTTGAGTTCGGGTCAGTGGTACAGTCCTTGAGCTTGACCCGATCTCAAACACGGGTGGCAGAACAGTTAATACTTCAGTTGAATATTCAAGGACCATCACTTCTTTTCCCTTAGCAGTAGCAGGGATACCAGGCTTGATGACAGTAGCTTTGGCCTTCTTGTAGGCAGGGAAGTCCTGAAGGCAATTCAAACTGAGTTCTGCAAAGGGCTCTTGTACTTCTGAAGCAGCGATCTTCATTACCATGAAGGGGGCTTTCCCGAGGATAACCTCGAGGTCTTCAAATCCAACTCCAAACTTGATGGTGGGAGCGACGTTACGGGTGTTGCGGTCCGTTGGCAGGTTGGAGGAAAAGGTCAGCATTGGGTAGGCCATCGCAGCGGGCTTTAAAACAAAAAGTTTTGAGGGTTAGCTATATGGCCGAAAATCTCGTAATCTTTAGTGCAAGCACTGAAAATAGAGATTAATCTGTAGACCGGGAGGGAGTTAATTTACAGGTAATTTAAACATCTTTGTTCAAAAAGATGTAAAATTTAATTAATATTTCAAAGTGCGCGCAACACAACACGATTTGGTTTAATTTGTGAAGTAGCAAACCAAATTTGGAAGGGAGATGCAAAAAATTTTAGGACCCAATGCGTGACCCAATTAGTGGCAGAAAATGGCCAGGTGGAATTAGTCCACCGACACACCTATTGGGGGTCCGAACCCACATGAAAATATAAAGAGTTCTTAATGGCCTTCTGAACCCCTCTGTCCAAAGATGGTTGAACAGCTAGTCCTGAAGTCCAAGGAATTAGCTGTACTTTGCCAAGATAGAAATGGGTAAAGTATGCCAACGGAAGAAAGGTAACTTGGTCCACGAGGGACATGAACATATTACCGATGTGTGAAGATAATATTTCTTGATTTGTATGGAGAGAAAAGCTTGTCCCCAGCAGAGTCGCCAGAAGCTGTCGGTGTTATTTCGGGTTGGTTTGTGGGGAGTTGCCCGTAAGAAGCTGTCGGTAGCCGAAATCAAAATCCCGTCGCCCGCTTCGGAAGGACGTTGAAGTATGAAATCAAACTGACCCCATATTTTTCATAGTTTAAAATGAAGGAGCACTGTACCTCAGATCCCGTATCTACCCCGAAGGATAAACACAAGACTTGAGGATGAGGCTCGATCAAATAAACTAAGGAAAGTATGAGGTCGGTTTGGTCTGCGAAACCTTTGTATTTGCCGACAAGTTCCCCTATTTAATATAAAGGACTAAATAGGGTTTATATTAAGCTGGGTTCAAACATGCTTTCATATTTAATATAAAAGATTAAATAGGGTTTATATTAAGCTGGGTTCGGACATGCTTCATATAAGGGTGCCCCTATAGTTAATTACATCTTAAATGACCAAAGCCACTTAAGAAGACTCTCGATAAAAATTAAAAAAATTTATTTCAAGGAATTTCAAAGGGTAGGACTCTTCAACAAAATCAGACGTAGATGTGTGAAAAGGGAATGGTTCAAAATTTTGAACATTTTATTGTAGAATTCAAAGGAGGAGGAACTAGGGGATCTCATGGATCCAGAGGTGAACCCCATGACTTCCGAAGCTATCCTAATATTTGGCTTCAGTTTTGATGATAAATATTTAGGTGTTTCATCCTGCCAATTTTATTAGTTAGGGCTTACATTTGTGTGAAATGATCACACAAATAGCCTGGAAGATGTGAGGATTTAGGTCGTGACAAACGACAACCTCGGAATCCTCAAACGAGTTAGGGCTTATATTATATAGCAGGGCTATACAAAGGCCTAAAAGATAAGGTGAGGATTTACATTGCATAAGCAAGCAACCTCGAAGTCCTATGGCATTGTTGTGTTAAGTCTAAGGAAGGAAGATTGGTTTAGCTGGGGAAGACAGATTTTGTTGTTGAAGATGGCCGTGCTGCCCACCATGCTAGCTCCAAGTTCATTGCCGCGAGAAGTTTGAGTTATCTAGTGTGTCAAGTTATAATGTCAAATCAGGTGGTCCTATGGTTGAAGTTCTTTAAATTTTATGAGGGCATATTAAAATTGATTAGAGCGACACCGGTTAGGATCCTACGGTTCCCTCGTTCCGGCATCACTATTTTCTATTGGATTCACTTAGTCCAAATGAACTTA
>JXCR01130888.1:2107-24300 GCA_002079205.1 Phalaenopsis hybrid cultivar | reverse complement strand
AAATCATACACATCACAGATGAAAGAAGAGAGGTTACTTCGGCAGAAAAAGATGAACAACCAAAGAAAGATTCTCTGTCAGGTGCCATGCCATTCAAGCAAATGGTTGAGTAAGTGCAGGATGCCTTAGCCCAATCCAAGGGCGGTGCATCAATTTTGAAGGGTAGACCTTACCCTCAGGTGTTTGATGTCGTGCCTCTCTCCAAGGGTTTTGTGACCCCAAACTTTTAGATATTCGATGGGAATGGAAATCCCAGACATCATATAGCACATTTCTGAGCCAGATGTGGCAACACAAGGAATAATGAGGCTCTACTTTGCCAGCAATTCATAGACAGCTTGTCAGGGATTGCTTTCGACAGGAACGCTGACTTGTCCAACAGGTGAGTTAAAATATTTAGGAAGAAGAAATCTCTCATTTCTCTCCCTCTCCAACACTCTTAGAGAAGAATTCACACTTAAACTCACCAAAAAACTCAAAACTATATAGAAATTAAATGACTAATGGCCTGGAATGGCGTGGAAGGATGCAAAGTGGCATGACTCGGGTGAAGGGATGCGAAGAAAGACCAAGAGCAAGCAGGGGAGTGAGAAGAGAGTCTTTTCTGATCAAATTCAGTTTTAAATATTGCCTAAGGTTAGTTTTCCAATAGATGCATCCAAAAACTCTTCAGAAATCGTCCAAATTCGTTGAATCTTCCAGAAACAAGGTCTACACCGACACTGGCACCATCGGTGCCCATTCTGGCGTCGTCGGCGCCAGTGGCCATTTAATTAAATCCATGTTCTCTGTCAAACGGTGTCGTCGGTGCCCAGTCTGGCACCGTTGGTGCTGAACAGTTTTTCAAAAATTATATTTTGACTCCAAATTTCATCATTTTTGCTTAATTTTTGGTCCAAGTCCTAAAAATCAACAACTTGTAATAAAACATGAAAAATTTCTTCCTTTAACAGGAAATATCACCAAAAATGAGTACAAAATATGAGCTAAAAATGCATATATATTTTGTGTATCAGAGAGTTGTGAGAGAAATTGGTTGTTATCCTTTTAAGAGAGGAGGTCATTTGGCAAGGTTATTAATTTTTGTTGCAATAAAAATGTTTCTTGTAGGTTTTATTTCCATAAAATCTTCTATTATGTTCTCTCTAGCCATCAGTAGCTGAACTGTATCTCTTGCCTCTATGATTCTTGGGATGATTTAAATGGTTTGATTTTTATTTTGCATTTCTCGGTTAATTTTCTATGCTTTGAATTGTTAAAAGTTTTTGGTTAATCTTCTGGCCTTCATTTACTCCTAGCCTAGCAGTTAGGATGTTAAAATCCATCGTGATCTATGACTACGACAGAAGTGTAGTAGAATGATTTGATTAACCATATGATCTGAATAAAAAAGGATTATTTTATTTTAAATCTTGCAACCAATTAAGGGATCAAAATTTTTTGGAGATGCCATAAAGATAAGAGGAACAATCTTTGTGGAAATCCGAATCTTCTTGGGACCTACACATAGGACTAAAAAAAACTTAATATCCCTTATTGACAATCACCATGAAAGAGAAATTTGTATATGAATCAAGCAAAGTGCCACACCTAAATCACAAAGAAACGATCCTCATTACAATTGAAAAAACAACAACAAAATTTGATATATATTAACTTCTGTATTGCTTTCTGCAAAATTTGTTATACTTAGAATATTCTTTCTTTGTATTTTGAATTAGCCATACTAGGATGGAATAATTAGTAAACTAGAGCTTTTGTCATTTCAAAATGATTTCTTAGCGAGCTTCCCTATGCGGTACTCTTTAACCGCATTATTACTTGATATGTATTTTTGTGTTGTGTGGCAAAATTTACTTCACATTAAATTTTGGCGCAACACAATATTATGGAAAAATTAATTAATACTAAGATTAAATTTATTATATCTTTTGGTGTACTCCTTTGTAAAGCTAGTTCTAATATTACTAATTGATATTATAATAGTTGATTGAGCATTCTCAGCTTTAAAGATTGTAAAAAGTTGTTATATAATTATACTGGACACTCATAAATGATTGATTGTCACAACACTAATCTTAAATAAGGCATATTCAATAGCGTAGATAATCAAACAAATGTGTATGTTTTAGAAAAAGAAAGCTCCGTAGAAAAACAAACAAGTGATGCTCTTACTTGCAAGTTCTCTAGGAGAAAATACTTGATCAATTTTTTTGAATACTTGAATAAAAAGCATACTAACTTTCGTCAGATGAGAAAATTATGGGTATTTTTGAAATCATTAGCTTGAGCTCTCGTTAGGATAATTTTCGAGATCTAGCTTACTGCATAAAGCTCTCTGTGTTGTTTAACATATAGAAAATAAATCATTTCATTGCTATAATTTGATCAGCCTGATGAATTTAAACATTCTGAAATGTTATAGTTTAGCATTACTCACTTTATTCTATTTGAATTAATGAAACTATAGAAGAAATTTTACTTTGTTATAATGGAACAGACTAAATAGAAAAGTGACTTAAATCATTGTTACCAACATGATTTAATTTTGAATTTTATTCATGAAAACGAAATTTACGATAGGGTGCAAAATTATTGGTTAGAAAAAGTTAATTGGAGGAATAGTAAACTTACCAATAGTAAAAAGCAATATAAGCAAGGCAAGAAGGTAAGATACCAAAATATTTTAGTCAATGTAAATAAATAAGTTTTGTATGGTATGCAGCTTAATTTTTAAAAATATTATTAAGATAATCATGTAAATTTTAACTCTCATGGAAATGAGGTGGATATATTGTTACCAATTTAGATTTGAAAAAATATTATTAAATGGTGAGAAGATTAAATTCTTTGATTTATTTTTACTAATTTTTTTTTTGGAAATGATCATGCTTCTAGCTTGAACGCCGGCTATTCGTCAGTCTTATTTTCGACAGATAATTATTGACGGTTTGATTGCTTGGCACAATTTAATCGTCACTTGGGTACCAAATCAGCTGACTTGTAAGACACTAACAATTAAGCAAAAAACAAAACTTTAAGATTTACAGCATACCATTTAATTCGTTGGTGTTTACATATCTGACACGTATTCTTCAATTTTTGCATGCATGCGATTATTCCTCTGCATGAAGAGCTGTATTTCATTTTTTTTTAAAGTTAAGAGGGCGATATTTTTTTGATATTTTTTGTTTCATATCTATGATTTGTGTATAAATATAATACGTGGGTGTTGAATGGGTAAATGTGTAAGAATATATTGATATGTACGTGAATGTCCAAAAAATAAAAATATTAAGTGGCTGGAGCTCTCTCGCTTCACAATATTTTAACGCTACTTAACTTTGACTATGGATGGGATGGAACTCTTCCAATTTTACTATAAATTTCTGTGGAATTTATCTAAATCTCATTCCTATATCAACTTTCCTTTACTATCTGTTGTTATTGAGATCAATAATGGAACTCTTCAAGCAACTTGTCCTCATCATAACTATACTGCCTTTTCTCTGCATGGATCATGGTGCAATGGCCAACGGTATATGAACTATTATTGATATACAGAAGTTAGCATATTTATTTATTTGAACATTTTATTTTATTTTTATATTTTATGTCATAGTGATGCCATAAATTGCAGAGCAAGAGGAGTTTAGCTATACAGTGGGGGCATGGAATGGTCCGGATCATTGGGGAGATATTCGTAAGGACTGGGAGACATGTAAAACTGGGCACTCACAATCACCAGTACTAATAGATGATAAAAAGACCGAGTTTGTATATCAACCCGAGGATCTTAAATGGAGTTATCATCCTGAAAAAGCTGTGATGAAGAATCTTGGTCACAACATCGTGGTATATAAAAAAAGCTTTTCTATGTTATTTAATAAAATTTTGAAGACGGTTAGGTATGAAAAATTGTCATTGAGCTAATATTATGGGATGTTTGTTAACATGACAGATTGAATGGGAAGATGCAGTGGGTGCTGTATGGATCAATAAAACAGAATATCCACTAAAACAAGTGCATTGGCACACGCCTTCAGAGAACATAATTAATGGAAAACGGTAAGTGTTATAAACAAATATTGAAATTGTACATCTCATTAAAAATATAGAATATAGTTGCAAGATGTCTTCTTTAATAATAATAAAACGGTATGATATTAAAGATTTATGCTAGAAGCTAATCATTTTCTCTAACTCCTAGAATAGTTATCAAGGCAACTAGTTTATGTATTGACCCAATATGAACATTTTCTTAGAGCAAACAAATTAAAAATCTTAATGTTATATTCTTATTTTATAGGTAGTATATAATTAATGCTCTCTTTTATATTCATCCTACCTATGTACTAAAAGTCATGATTATTAATATTATGGCCAACTCAGATTTGATTTAGAGGTTCATTTGCTTCACCAACGTACCACTGACCAACAAATGGCTATGGTAAGCCTCTTATATGAAGTTGGTGCTCAAGATCCATTTTTTACCAAGGTACTCAGTTTCTATTCCATTAAATTTATGCATGTATGCACCATCTTACTACATGCATATGTTTTATTATCAAACAAAAAGTTATGTATATCTATAAATAACTATAATTAATTATGCACTAATGTATTTTTTTTAATACTTGAATGTTATCATTATTAAAGTAATCAAATTACTCTTAATATTAGGTTGAGAAGCATATTCAGACAATAAGTAAGAAATATGATGCAAAGGTGGATATTGGAAACATTGATCCTATGGAGGTAATTAGAAAGTTTGGAAAACACTACTATAGATTGAAGGGATCTATCACTATTCCACCATGCACTGAAGGTGTCACGTGGACTATCAATAAAAAGGTAACTAATATTTTCTCATTTATAAATTAGATTTCAGTATTTAGTCTAATTTTTAAAATTAATGTGATTTTGTTAACTTATAAATAATACAATTTATTTTTACAGATCAGAACAATATCCATAGAGCAACTGAATTTGCTAAAGGATGCTGCAATAGCTGTAAGTTTTCTCAAAATGCCAAAAAAATTAAAAAAAAAAGTAGTTATTTTCTTATAACATTGCTTGTCATCTATTAACAAGCACAATTTCTCATTATGTAGGGTTATGCAAAGAATGCAAGGCCTGTGCAACCACTTAATGATAGGGTAGTTCAACTGTTTGTGTGAATGCTTGCATTTCAACTCAATGGAAAATTTATGTAAAAGTTGAGTTGAATAAGAGAAAGATGATGAATATAGCCAACCTCGCTTACTGGAGCAAAAGCTTTTTTTGTTGTTGTAGTAGTTGTTGTTACAGTTGTTGTTGTTTAATTAAATAAGAGTTATATATTATTGATAATTTTCCCACCAACGTATTTCAATTATTTAGCATAAGATGTTCTAATCACTCTTTCAGTCAACATTTTGCTCTAATAATTTTGGGTTGTGTAATACAAATTCATTATATAATAACAAAAATATAAATTAGGAATANATGTGGCAACACGAGGAATAATGAGGCTCTACTTTGCCAGCAATTCATCAGCAGCTTGTCAGGGATTGCTTTCGACTGGAACGCTGACTTGTCCAACAGGTCAGTTAAAATATTTAGGAAGAAGAAATCTCTCATTTCTCTCCCTCTCCAACACTCTTAGAGAAGAATTCACACTTAAACTCACAAAAAAACTCAAAACTATATAGAAATTAAATGACTAATGGCGTGGAATGGCATGGAAGGATGCAAAGTGGCATGACTCGGGTGAAGGGATGCGAAGAAAGACCAAGCGCAAGCAGGGGAGTGAGAAGAGAGTCTTTTCTGATCAAATTCAGTTTTAAATATTGCCTAAGGTTAGTTTTCCAATAGATGCATCCAAAAACTCTTCAGAAATCGTCCAAATTCGTTGAATCTTCCAGAAACAAGGTCTACACCGACACTGGCACCATCGGTGCCCATTCTGGCGTCGTCGGCGCCAGTGGCCATTTAATTAAATCCATGTTCTCTGTCAAACGGTGTCGTCGGTGCCCAGTCTGGCACCGTTGGTGCTGAACAGTTTTTCAAAAATTATATTTTGACTCCAAATTTCATCATTTTTGCTTAATTTTTGCTCCAAGTCCTAAAAATCAACAACTTGTAATAAAACATGAAAAATTTCTTCCTTTAACAGGAAATATCACCAAAAATGAGTACAAAATATGAGCTAAAAATGCATATATATTTTGTGTATCAGAGAGTTGTGAGAGAAATTGGTTGTTATCCTTTTAAGAGAGGAGGTCATTTGGCAAGGTTATTAATTTTTGTTGCAATAAAAATGTTTCTTGTTGGTTTTATTTCCATAAAATCTTCTATTATTTTCTCTCTAGCCATCAGTAGCTGAACTGTATCTCTTGCCTCTATGATTCTTGGGATGATTTAAATGGTTTGATTTTTATTTTGCATTTCTCGGTTAATTTTCTATGCTTTGAATTGTTAAAAGTTTTTGGTTAATCTTCTGGCCTTCATTTACTCCTAGCCTAGCAGTTAGGATGTTAAAATCCATCGTGATCTATGACTACGACAGAAGTGTAGTAGAATGATTTGATTAACCATATGATCTGAATAAAAAAGGATTATTTTATTTTAAATCTTGCAACCAATTAAGGGATCAAAATTTTTTGGAGATGCCATAAAGATAAGAGGAACAATCTTTGTGGAAATCCGAATCTTCTTGGGACCTACACATAGGACTAAAAAGAACTTAATATCCCTTATTGACAATCACCATGAAAGAGAAATTTGTATATGAATCAAGCAAAGTGCCACACCTAAATCACAAAAAAACAATCCTCATTACAATTGAAAAAACAACAACAAAATTTGATATATATTAACTTCTGTATTGCTTTCTGCAAAATTTGTTATACTTAGAATATTCTTTCTTTGTATTTTGAATTAGCCATACTAGGATGGAATAATTAGTAAACTAGAGCTTTTGTCATTTCAAAATGATTTCTTAGCGAGCTTCCCTATGCGGTACTCTTTAACCGCATTATTACTTGATATGTATTTTTGTGTTGTGTGGCAAAATTTACTTCACATTAAATTTTGGCGCAACACAATATTACGGAAAAATTAATTAATACTAAGATTAAATTTATTATATCTTTTGGTGTACTCCTTTGTAAAGCTAGTTCTAATATTACAAATTGATATTATAATAGTTGATTGAGCATTCTCAGCTTTAAAGATTGTAAAGAGTTGTTATATAATTATACTGGACACTCATAAATGATTGATTGTCACAAGACTAATCTTAAATAAGGCATATTCAATAGCGTAGATAATCAAACAAATGTGTATGTTTTAGAAAAAGAAAGCTCCGTAGAAAAACAAACAAGTGATGCTCTTACTTGCAAGTTCTCTAGGAGAAAATACTTGATCAATTTTTTTGAATACTTGAATAAAAAGTATAGTAACTTTCGTTAGATGAAAAAATTATGGGTATTTTTGAAATCATTAGCTTGAGCTCTCGTTAGGATAATTTTCGAGATCTAGCTTACTCCATAAAGCTCTCTCGGTTGTTTAACATACAGAAAATAAATCATTTCATTGCTATAATTTGACCAGCCTATGAATTTAAACATTCTGAAATGTCATAGTTTAGCATTACTCACTTTAATCTATTTGAATTAGTGAAACTATAGGAGAAATCTTACTTTGTTAGAAATTATAGCAATGAAAAGATTTAATTTAGAATTTTATACATGTTTTATAAAATTCTAAATTAAATCGAAAAGTGACTTAAATCATTGTTACCAACATGATTTAATTTAGAATTTTATACATGAAAAAAGAAATTTACAATAGGGTGCAAAATTATTTGTTAGAAAAAGTTATTTGGAGGAAAGGTCAACTTACCAATAGTAAAAAGCAATATAAGCAAGGCAAGAAGGTAAGATACCAAAATATTTTAGTCAATGTAAATAAATAAGTTTTGTATGGTATGCAGCTTAATTTTTAAAAATATTATTAAGATAATCATGTAAATTTTAACTCTCATGGAAATGAGGTGGATATATTGTTACCAATTTTGATTTGAAAAAATATTATTAAATGGTGAGAAGATTAAATTGTTTGATTTATTTTTACTAATTTCTTTTTGGAAATGATCATGCTTCTAGCTTGAAGGCCGGCTATTCGTCAGTCTTATTTTCGACAGATAATTATTGAGGGTTTGATTGCTTGGCACAATTTAATCGTCACTTGGGTACCAAATCAGCTGACTTGTAAGACACTAACAATTAAGCAAAAAACAAAACTTTAAGATTTACAGCATACCATTTAATTCGTTGGTGTTTACATATCTGACACGTATTCTTCAATTTTTGCATGCATGCGATTATTCCTCTGCATGAAGAGCTGTATTTCATTTTTTTTTAAAGTTAAGAGGGCGATATTTTTTTGATATTTTTTGTTTCATATCTATGATTTGTGTATAAATATAATACGTGGGTGTTGAATGGGTAAATGTGTAAGAATATATTGATATGTACGTGAATGTCCAAAAAATAAAAATATTAAGTGGCTGGAGCTCTCTCGCTTCACAATATTTTAACGCTACTTAACTTTGACTATGGATGGGATGGAACTCTTCCAATTTTACTATAAATTTCTGTGGAATTTATCTAAATCTCATTCCTATATCAACTTTCCTTTACTATCTGTTGTTATTGAGATCAATAATGGAACTCTTCAAGCAACTTGTCCTCATCATAACTATACTGCCTTTTCTCTGCATGGATCATGGTGCAATGGCCAACGGTATATGAACTATTATTGATATACAGAAGTTAGCATATTTATTTATTTGAACATTTTATTTTATTTTTATATTTTATGTCATAGTGATGCCATAAATTGCAGAGCAAGAGGAGTTTAGCTATACAGTGGGGGCATGGAATGGTCCGGATCATTGGGGAGATATCCGTAAGGACTGGGAGACATGTAAAACCGGGCACTCACAATCACCAGTACTAATAGATGATAAAAAGACCGAGTTTGTATATCAACCCGAGGATCTTAAATGGAGTTATCATCCTGAAAAAGCTGTGATGAAGAATCTTGGTCACAACATCGTGGTATATAAAAAAAGCTTTTCTATGTTATTTAATAAAATTTTGAAGACGGTTAGGTATGAAAAATTGTCATTGAGCTAATATTATGGGATGTTTGTTAACATGACAGATTGAATGGGAAGATGCAGTGGGTGCTGTATGGATCAATAAAACAGAATATCCACTAAAACAAGTGCATTGGCACACGCCTTCAGAGAACATAATTAATGGAAAACGGTAAGTGTTATAAACAAATATTGAAATTGTACATCTCATTAAAAATATAGAATATAGTTGCAAGATGTCTTCTTTAATAATAATAAAACGGTATGATATTAAAGATTTATGCTAGAAGCTAATCATTTTCTCTAACTCCTAGAATAGTTATCAAGGCAACTAGTTTATGTATTGACCCAATATGAACATTTTCTTAGAGCAAACAAATTAAAAATCTTAATGTTATATTCTTATTTTATAGGTAGTATATAATTAATGCTCTCTTTTATATTCATCCTACCTATGTACTAAAAGTCATGATTATTAATATTATGGCCAACTCAGATTTGATTTAGAGGTTCATTTGCTTCACCAACGTACCACTGACCATCAAATGGCTATGGTAAGCCTCTTATATGAAGTTGGTGCTCAAGATCCATTTTTTACCAAGGTACTTAGTTTCTATTCCATTAAATTTATGCATGTATGCACCATCTTACTACATGAATATGTTTTATTATCAAACAAAAAGTTAGGTATATCTATAAACAACTATAATTAATTATGCACTAATGTATTTTTTTCTAATACTTGAATGTTATCATTATTAAAGTAATCAAATTACTCTTAATATTAGGTTGAGAAGCATATTCAGACAATAAGTAAGAAATATGACGCAAAGGTGGATATTGGAAACATTAATCCTATAGAGGTAATTAGAAAGTTTGGAAAACACTACTATAGATTGAAGGGATCTATCACCATTCCACCATGCACTGAAGGTGTCACATGGACTATCAATAAAAAGGTAACTAATATTTTCTCATTTATAAATTATATTTCAGTATTTAGTCTAATTTTTAAAATTAATGTGATTTTTTTAACTTATAAATAAAACAATTTATTTTTACAGATCAGAACTATATCTATAGAGCAGCTGAATTTGCTAAAGGATGCTGCAATAGCTGTAAGTTTTCTCAAAATGCCAAAAAAATTTTAAAAAAAAGTTGTTATTTTCTTATAACATTGCTTGTCATCTATTAACAAGCACAATTTCTCATTATGTAGGGTTATGCAAAGAATGCAAGGCCTGTGCAACCACTTAATGATAGGGTAATTCAACTATTTGTGTGAATGCTTGCATGGAAAGNTCATTTATAAATTATATTTCAGTATTTAGTCTAATTTTTAAAATTAATGTGATTTTTTTAACTTATAAATAAAACAATTTATTTTTACAGATCAGAACTATATCTATAGAGCAGCTGAATTTGCTAAAGGATGCTGCAATAGCTGTAAGTTTTCTCAAAATGCCAAAAAAATTTAAAAAAAAAGTAGTTATTTTCTTATAACATTGCTTGTAATCTATTAACAAGCACAATTTCTCATTATGTAGGGTTATGCAAAGAATGCAAGGCCAGTGCAACCACTTAATGATAGGGTAGTTCAACTATTTGTGTGAATGCTTGCATTTCGACTCAACGGAAAATTTATGTAAAAGTTGAGTTGAATAAGAGAAAGATGATGAATATAGCCAACCTCGCTTAGTGGAGCAAAAGCTTTTTTTGTTGTTGTAGTAGTTGTTGTTACAGTTGTTGTTGTTTAATTAAATAAGAGTTATATATTATTGATAATTTTCCCACCAATGTATTTCTATTATTTAGCATAAGATGTTCTAATCACTCTTTCAGTCAACATTTTCCTCTGATAATTTTGGGTTGTGTAATACAAATTCATTATATATTAACGAAACAATAAATTGGGAATAATTAATATTGAAGTCTAAGTTAACTGGCATTAGCTAAATANAGTTGTTACAGTTGTTGTTGTTTAATTAATTAAGAGTTATATATTATTGATAATTTTCCCACCAATGTATTTTTATTATTTAGCATAAGATGTTCTAATCACTCTTTCAGTCAACATTTTGCTTTGATAATTTTGGGTTGTGTAATACAAATTCATTATATAATAACGAAAAAATAAATTGGGAATAATTAATATTGAAGCCTAAGTTAACTGGCATTAACTAAATCTCCTGTAGAAAATTTTTTTTGGGAAGGATAAAATGTTATAACATTGTATTTCCAAGCGATAAATCTAATTTGTAATCGAGGATAACTTATGTTTAACTATTGAAGAACAACATACCATCATTATTTATCTAGTTTATTTTTTTCCAAGGATGAACAAGAATAATAGGTTTAACTTGATAAATATTTACATATCCATTACAGAGTAAGAGACAAATTATAGGTTAAAATGAACCCTTATAAAAAAAATTTACAATCAAACTAAACTGGTTAGATTTCAATTACATCATAAATACTAAAATCCAATCATTAAATGGTCTCAAATCTACCCATGTTAGACTAGCATGTAATGAAGTAGATGATCCAAACCCATAATTTTTTTTTTTTGTTTGTAGGAGTGGTGATGATATTAGAAAAATATAGCGTAGACATTGCTCTTGAAATCCACTTTATTTGGGAACACATCACAAGTATTGCTTACTTAAACAGGTCTGCTCACTAGTAGCTACATGGTGTTATCCAACTGAATTGGTTTAGTTTTGCATGATTCATTCAATAATAATTTAAAAATTCTTTAATTTATATGACAATAGTAAGTTTTCATTTTTTGAACTTCAATCAAATAATTTCTCTAAAAGAAAAAAAATTCAATCAAAATACATAAATCTATAGTTTTATTTTATGACAGCCTTATTTGATCTTTGAATTTTCTCAAAATTAAGCTAATTTTATATTTCATTATATAATTCTTTTGAATTTGTTGTCCCAAAGTTTACAATGTGTTGGAGGAAATATAACTAATGGTCAACAGAGTCCATTATCGATTCACTACAACCCCCACACACCTTGGCTCCAGCCTCGATGGATCAATCAATCAATCAACCAAGCCTAACGCTAAAATCGTCTAGTCAACTTTAAATCACGGTAGTTTAGTATGATCCATCCTTCATTAGTAAGATTAAAAATATAATTAAAACTTGTTTTAATAAAAATTAGAATACATAGGAATTGGAGCTATAAAGGCATCAAATGAACTGAATGTTTGACAAACTACTCATAACTCGGCCCGATAAAAGCTCATTCATGCTTGTTTCACCAAGTGATTGAGCAAGCTTGAACACTTTATAAAAATTTGATTGCTAAATGAACAAGCTTGAACCCCTATTTGCTCGATTCATTTATGTTCACGAAAAATATCAGTTAAAGCTCGTGAAAAAACTTATTAAGCAGCTCAATAACTAATTTAAATTAAATTTAATAAATAAGATAAATTTAGCACTTTACATGTGAATAGAGTTAATTAAAGCTTAATTTAAAATTCATTTACATAAATTTAAACTAAATTTTAATTTGAAGTACCAAAATTAAGATAAGAAATTTTTTCTTTAGTTCATTTATTTAACGCATTTATATTTTTATTATAATTATTCATTTTATAGCTCATTCATTTTAAAGCTCATTTATTTATATCAGATTAACAAACAAATAACTCATCAATATTACACATTATTCTTATCAATAAGTCTTATTTGGTTAGAAAATAAATAAAATGATAATATAAATTTTAATTTGCTCGACAAAATTAGTTTGGATAGAAATTAAATAGCTTGATAATTTACTCATTAATTTGTCTGACAATGACTCATTTATTATCGTATGAAACAAACAACAAAAAAACTTAAACAGGTACCATGCTCAAACATAAACACAAAGCTCAATTATAAGTTCAGCCGTTCTCAAGCTCGAATTTTATAAGCAAGCTCAATCTTACAAACAACCCGAAAAGCTCGATTTAAACATGACTTGAGCTGAGCTCGAATTTAATAAAAAGAAAAAAACTCAAATTTGAAGACAACCTACTTGTTTGCAATTAGTGCTCCATTTACGGTCACATTTCTATCAAAGATTGTAATCCCTTAAATTTTGATTGTGAAACGCTAAATTAATTTTAATCTTAATATTTTANTTACCAAAGTTAGGTATTATTGCACTAAATTGTTGTGACATATTCCCCTGGGTTCCCTGAGCCCCTAGCCACATCCCCCTGGTCGGCCGGCCAGCCTAGTGGCCGAAAAAGCTCAAAACCGAGAGCCACCCCCATGGAGCTTCACCTAAATCAAACTTAGAGGCTAGCTCATCCAAATCAAACTATGGAGCTCCTCTGCCCTCCACCTAAGAACCACACTACACCTTCTAATTGGCCATGACTGCCACCATAACCCAATTTTTATAAAAGGCCACCTCTATGGCCGTTAAACAAAGTGCTGAAATTTCCTTAGTGAGGCCTCTCCAAACTTCACACAGAGCTTCCTTAAGATCTCCTAAGTGCATTCCAACCGTTTTTTCTCACCAATTCCTACAGTCGAAGCTTGATTTTGAGCTTGGAACCTTGACGGAAACCAAAACAGAGCCCATTACATCTCCACACTCCACCAAACTCAAATTAACTCTACCCACACCTTCACAATAGTGAAAGAAGCCAAAGCCTGATAAAATCCCCCTTCCACAGAGCCTCTACCATAGCTCTAGACCAATACCCAAATCCTGTCGTGAATGAATTCATACCTAAACCTTACACCAAGACTAGGGACTCAATCCCTAGCCTCTTTGGCTCATAACGAACGTGCCAAGACCTTTTGATCGAAGCTTCACTTCTCAGAGCAAAGATATAAAACCTCACCTCATCCCGAGCCTTGGTGTAAGGAAATATAACTAATGGTCATAAATCTATAGCTAATGGTCAACAGAGTCTATTATCGATTCACGACATAAATCTATAACTTTATTTTATATAATTCTTTTGAATTTGTTGTCCCAAAGTTTACAATGTGTTGGAGGAAATATAACTAATGGTCAACAGAGTCCATTATCGATTCACGACAACGCCCACACACCTTGGCTCCAGCCTTGATGGATCAATCAATCAATCAACCAAGCCTAGCTAAAATCATCTAGTCAACTTTCAATCTAGGTAGTTTAGTATGATCCATCCTTCATTAGTAAGATTAAAAATATAGTTAAGACTTGCTTTAATTAAAATTAGAATACATGCCATAAATACTATTTTTTATGTTATATGAAGGATTTAGGTGATAAATACATAGNAATACAAAGCACTGATGGCATGTCATAGCTTGTATATCATTATTAGACATTGTTGTTGGTTTCCATTTGGGGACAGGGTCAAGTGAGTTTTTGATTATGGGGATCAGGGCTATTGGTGATGGTAAGTAGTAACTTTAATTTTGAAGGAAAATGTTAATTTTGATGTCAATAATAGGCATTAGCCTTTTTGGTAATTATAAACATTAGTATTGTAGTCATGAACCTTATTAGTGAAGCTGGCAATGATGATAGGGAAAAAGGAATTGTGATAAAAAACTCCTCTTCCAATATAAGAATATTCATAGAACAAGAAAAGAATGGAGAGATGGTGATGTAAAACAAATAAAACTAATATGAACCCACATAAATCATTCATAAGAAGTCATATTATCAATAGTAATAATTTAATAAAGTAGAGAATCTAGATACAATCATACAAAAAACATGGCTCTTTAAGGTTAATTACACTTAAAGGCATCCCCAATTTAGGTTCACTGTAGGTAGAACCTACAGTTTACGATGGTTTAAATCCAATGTAGGTAGGACTTAAGATTGATTTAAGTTCAATAAGGATTGAACTTAAGGTTTAAAATGGTTCTAAGTCTAATGTGGTTTAGGACTTAAAAATTAATTTAGGCTCAATGTAGATAGAGCCTAAGATATGAAATTTTTTTAAGTGTAGTGTACGTAAGACATAAAATTGAATTTTAAGCTCAATGTTGGTAGAACCTAGGTTATAAAATATTTCTAGGTCTAATGTAGGTAGAACCAAAAAATTAATTTAGGTTCAATGTAGGTAGAACCTAAGGTATGAAATATTCTTAAGTCCAACAATGGTAGGACTTAAAAGTGATTTTTAGGTTCAATGCAGGTAGAACCTAGGGTTGATTTAGATTCAGTATTGAACTTAAGATTTGAAATAGTCTTAAGTCCAATATGGTTTGGATTTAGAGTTGATTTTAGGTTCAGTATAGAATGAACCTAAGATTTGGATTAATTTAAGTTCAATGTAGGTTGAACTTAAAGTCTAGGTTAACTTAGGTAGGTTGAACTAAAGGTTTAGGTTGACTTAGGTTAGATTGAACCTAAAGGTTTGTGTTAAGTCCGAGTTGGGTTGAACCTAAAAGTTTGATTTGATTTAGGTTCAAATTGAGTTGAACCTGAAGGTTTGAGTTGAATTAGGTTCAAGTTGGGTTGAATCTAAAGGTTTGAGTTGGGTTATATTCAAGTTGGGTTTGACTTAGGTTCAAGTTGGGTTGAACCGAAGGGTTTGAGTTGGGTGAGTTTCAAATTGAGCTGAACCTAAAGGTTTGAGTTGTCTTAGGTTCAGATTGGGTTGAACCTGAAGGTTTGATTTGACTTAGGTTCAAGTTGGTTTGAACCTAAATGTTTGGGTTGGCTTAGGTTCAAGTTGGGTTGAACCTAAGGGTTTGAGTAGTGTTAGGTTAAATTCAGCTTAAACCTAAAGGTTTGATTTGACTTAGGTTCAAGGTGGGTTGAACCTAGAGGTTTGAGTTGAGTTAAATCTAATGTAGTTAAGACTTAAGGGTGTAACTAAATCTAAATTAGATTAGATCAATTAGGTTTAAAGTTTAATTAAACCTAACATAGGTAAGGTTTAATTAGTTTTATTAGGTTTCCTTAAAGTTAGACCTAATTGGGTTGAAGTTGAGTTAAGCTTAATATAAATAAGGCCTGATGTGGTCAATTATGCTAATTAGGATTATACCTTATTAAGGTTTAAGTTTGATTAATACTAATGTAAATAAGGCTTTATGTGGTTAATTATCTCTAATTAAGTTTATACCTAATTGAGGTTTAAGTTTGATTAAGCCTAATGTAAGTAAGTCTTAATGTGGTTAATTAGGTCTAATTAAGGTAAGACCTACTTGAGGTTTAAGTTTGATTAAGCCGAATGTAAGTTAGGCTTAATGTGGTTAATTGGACTAATTAGGGTTAGACCTAATTGAGGTTTAAGTATGCTTAAGCCTAATGTAAGTAAGGCTTAATGTGGTTAATTAGGTTTAATTAGGGTTTGACCTAATTGAGGTTTAAGTTTGATTAAGTCTAATGTAAGTAAGGCTTAATGTGGTTAATTAAGTATAATTAGGGTTAGACCTAATTGAGGTTTAAGTTTGATTAATTCTAATGTAAGTAAGGCATAATGTGGTTAATGAGGTCTAATTAGAGTTAGACCTAATTAAGGTTTAATGTGTTAAGCCTAATGTGATTAAGGCTTAAAAAAGGGATAATTAGGTCTAGTTGGGGCTTAGACCTAATAAGGGTTCAATGTGTCATAAACCTAACGTTGTTAAGGTCTAAGGTGATCAATTAGGTCTAAATGAGATTTAGACCTTAAAAGCCTTATGTCATTAAGGCTTAAAGGAGGTTAATTAGGTCTAATTAAAGTTTTGACCTAATCAGGATTTATGATGTTAAATCTAATGTGATTAAGGTCTAACAGAGTTTAATTAGGCCTAATTGTGGTTTAAACCTAATTAGGGTTGAAGATGTTAAACCTAATGTGATTAAGGTCATGTAGAGTATAATTAGGTCTCGATGAGGTTTAGACCTCATTAGGGTTTATGATTTTAAACCTAATGGGATTAAGGTCTAACAGAGTTTAATTAGGTCTAATTGAATTTTATACCTAATTAGGGTTTATGTTGTTAAAGCTAATGTGATTAAGGTTTAACATAGTTTAATAAGGTCTAATTGAGGTTTAGACCTAATTAGGGTTTGGTGAACAGTGGGCTCACCTGGATTGAACTTCATTGTCTATGTCTAGTCTATTATGGATTCAAATTAAGTCCTGAATTGAACTTCATTATTTATGTTTAGACCTAAATAACATATGAATTTGATTTCAATATTTGTAATTTTGACTTTGAGTTTATAGGGGTTAGACCCAATAGTCCTGAGGAGATAATTAAACCCCATGTCAGCTAGGTTTTAGGTTCACTCTAGATCTAGTTTATGAATAAGACCTAAGGTTCAGGATTTTGTCAATCCTACATGTCATTCAAGGCTAAGGTTCAAACCTAAGAAATTTTACATTTTACATTTTAAATTTAAAATTTACAATTTTGACCTCAAGTGATAAAAATGTCATTTCAAATTTTCAAATGGATAAAAATTCTAATTTTAGAGTTTAAAAGTGTCACTCTAAATTTTCTAGCCATTTTCAAATTTAAATTTCAATTTATTAATTTTTTATAATTATTTTGAAAATAATTATAAAATTTTATAGAGATTTGAAAGTTGGATCCTAAGGAATTTTCCTAACATTGGAAAAATGAGAAGATGTTTCTAAGGACTTAAAGGTTAATCCCTAATATTTTCAGAAATTTTGAAATTATAAAAGATTTTTAATGATTAAATTACTCCTAAGAGTAATTAATTAATTAAAAATAAAATATAAATTATTAAATTTTGATTTTACTCCCATAATTTTCTTCTCATTTTTCTGAATCCAGGGGTCTTTTTGTCATATTTTAGTGATTTTTCTATGTCAAGTTATGTACTTTTGAAATTAAATAGAATTTTTTGAATTTTATTTAAATCTTACATAATCTAATTCCACGCAGTGCTGACTCGATCATCACACGTGTCGAAAGCAGATGTGGCAATGCGTGATTGGAAGCATTTTACAAGCGGCATCACACGTGGCCCACAGTTCTATTTGTTTCATACGAACACAACTGTAGTCCGACTTGATCAGGGCCAGCTATTTTCATTACATGGAAATGGATGATATCAGTTCATTGACCCAAAAGAGGGATAAACCAAGAGACGTTTGAGATTGAGGCTTAAGATCTCATTTGATTCTTGGTAAGACTTTATGGAAATTACTCATAAAGCTTCCTCTGAAGCAAACAAACATATCTATACGGTGATATAAGGATTTTGATACGGCCCTCTTCACATTTCTAAAAATTGAGCTAATATTAGGGTTTGAGCTCATACCTTGGCCTCAGTGGATGGAGCTTTGATCGGAATGGTTCCAAAGCTTTGCCTTGAGCTCAACAAGCTTGTTACTGACTCAATTTGAGTTGAAATTGGGCTTGCGTGATCTCAATAATGGTTTAGAGCCTATGGGAAAGGCCAAGTTTGATTGGGAATCTCATCTCAAAGCTCAGTGAAGCTTTTAAGAGAATCAGTTTGGACTTTTGAATGGGTTTTGTCAAACTCAAAATTTTCCCTTGAATTGGGGAGTGAAATTGGAACAAGTCAGTGGGTTTCAGGAGTTAAATCCATGGGGGATCAATTCCTTAGGGTTTGGAGAACACTTTTTGTCTTAATTGTTTCAGGGATTGAGGACTGTAGGTTGGTCTCCCTTCTTTGTAGCTCACGAGTTACTTCTTTTTATAGTCATTAAAGCTGCCTATAGAGCTTGGGATCATTTGGGGAAGAAGTTATCAGTTGTTTAATGATTGTGGAAAAATCTCCTGGGCAAGGATTTCCATGAATGTATCTCCCAACCCATTATCCATACGTGATCTTCAATTAAGGTGAAGCTCGAGCTCTTAGTTTGGCTCCTCTCCATTAAGTAACTTGAGGGGGTGGATAAGGCTGCTTAAAATAATTTGAATAAGCCTCCCCTTTATAAATTCATTGATCACTCAATGAATTTTGGAGGAGATGAAAAATATCACCCACCATTTTCATTTTTTATGCTTTGATGATGATGACCCTAATCATGTTTTGGATAAGGGTTTAGATAGTTTTTTTTCCTTTCATTGAATGAAGGTGGAGGTGAATGGTGAGCTCACTACATCTTCATTCCAAATTTCATGAAAGAATGCCACCTCATTCTTTCCTTCATGATGTCTTCATGATGACTTTTTTTTTGAGCCAATGATCATGACTTATGAGTCATTTTTGAATGTTAGTTATGTCATGGTGTGTGTCATGGGTCATGAGTGACCCATTAGCTATTTGTCATGTAGTGAATTTAGGGTTTAAGCGTAAAATATGATTTTTGGGTGGCCATGGGTTTGTCTTTCCATGGGTTTAAATCAGTACTTTAAACTTAAGTCCTAGGTCTAATAAACCTTAATTTAACTCTCTTTAATCAAATAAAAGATTATTTAATTAAGAGAATAAAATAATTTGATGAAAAGATCTAATTTTGACCAAGTTGATCGTGGTTGACCAGGGTTGACCATGGTTAACCAATACCAAGTTGACTTACTTGACCATGTCATGGTTAGTTTAGTCATAGGGTCCTTGGATTTGGTGGTATGATCTAAGTTTGACCAAGATTGACTAGAATGGTCAAATTGACCATATGGTGTGTCTTGACCATATGGTGATCATTTGGGTCTATGGATGACCAAATTGTCAACGTGGTATGACCATTTTGACCAAAGTTTGACCAATGTGGTTGTCGGCACTAAAAAGTTGTGTTGCCCGTTGGAAGCTGTCGGTCACCAGAATCGAAATCCCGTCGCCCGATTCGGAAGGACATTTTAATTTACATATATATTTAAGTTTAGAAAAATATGAAATCAAACTGACCCCATATTTTTCATAATTTAAATGAAAGAGTGTTGTTCTTGAAACCCTGTATCTATCCCGAAGGATAAACACAAGACGTGAGGATGAGACTCGATCAAATGAATTGGATAATGTAAAGGAATGAGATGCATTACATATTGTATGTGCCAAATAGGAGCAATCTTATTTTTTACCCTTTGGTCCAGACATAAAGAACATTGACTAATCCTTTGTTTTTTTACTGAATCCGTGGCTAGGCTGGGAGGATACTGGCTCTCAATTCGGAGCTCCCACGTTCCCTCACCTAAGGGCTAACATCTCCGCTTCAGGACTCAAACAATAGAATCAAATTGGGGATTTTAGTGTGTCACCCTAAAATCTCTAATTCTACGCCCATCAAAGTATATTTCCCTATTCATTTGCATTTTTTGTCCTCACTTTTGGTTGAGGTCTAGAAAACTTCTTTAGTAGCCTAGGTCTAGCCATAGGACTTTCCTATTTGACTAATCTTAGAAAACTAGAAAAGGTACCCCTACCATTAGAAACTCAAAGCTCTTCTTTTCACTCAACTTGAGGTTCCATATTGATCTTAACCTCTAGCATTTAGTAGGTAAGATCATTATAAGAGAATTCAAGAAGAGTCTTGATCTTAACCTCTAGCACTTAGTAGGTGAGATCATTATGAGAGAACTCAAGAGGAGTTCCAATAGGACTACTTGGTCTTAGGATTGACCCCAGATATTAGTTTGAAGTTAGGATACACAATATCCTCACAGTATTCTAGCTAAAACAACTACATAAGGACCCAAAATGAGGATTTTATTGATCCACAGTTCATTTAGAATGGATATTTATCCAACACTACTTGAAATACTGATCTTAGGTGTTTTGCCTCAGACACCCCCAAATTACCANTTAAAGGCTCAATTTCTCCAAATTTACTTCAAATGTCCATCAATTTGGTCCCAATCTCCCCCAATTTCAATCCTAAACTCAAATTCACTTTACATGTGACCAATTCAAACCAAATCCAAGCTCAATTGGTCCATAATTTGAGCCCAATTTTGATTTGGGTCAAAAGCCCCAATATTGGCTAACACCTTAAATCTCAACAATTGAATGCCTTAAACTTCAAATTGGCATCCAATTTTTGTTTAAAATCCTTTGCGAGGTCATTTGTGACCAAACACAATAAATAATTTGAGCTTAGCCCAAAGCTAGCTCAAGTTTGACCCAAATTTAGCCCTACATGCTTAATTTAGGTCTAAACCCAAACCCATCAAAATCCATTCAAATTGACCACCAAATCAACCCCAAAACAACTTTCATCCTTCATGAAAATTATTCATTATGACCTCAAAATGGGTCTAAAACTAAAAATCCACCAAATTAATTAACCAAATGACCTCAAAATGACTTTCATCCTTCATTAAAGTTGTTCCTCATGGTCTCCTACACCAAATGCCATATTTAATTGGGCTAATTGACATGCCTAACCTAGCCCAAACACAAATTGATTAACCAATTGACCTCAAAATGACTTTCACCCTTCATGAAAGTTATTCCTCATGATCTAAAATCAAAAATCCACCAAATTGATTAACCAATTGACCTCAAAATGACTTTCACCATTCATGAAAGCATGAAAGTTGTTCCTCATGATCTCCTACACCAAATGCCATATTTAATTGGGCTAATTGAAAAGTTGTTCCTTATGGTCTCCTACACCAAATGCCATATTTAATTGGGCTAATTGACATGCTACCTAGCCCAAACACAAGATTTGGTCACATACACCTTTTTGGACTTATGACCAAATCCAAACATTGTTCCTCATGATCTCCTACACCAAATGCTATATTTAATTGGGCCAATTGGTATCCCTAACTGTTCCTCATGATCTCCTACACCAAATGCCATATTTAATTGGGCCAATTGGCATGCCTAACCATGTTCCTCATGGTCTCCTACACCAAATGTCATATTTAATTGGGCTAATTGACATGCCTAACTTTCCAAACACAAGATTTGGTCACATGCACCTTTTTGGACTTATGGTCAAATCCAAACCAATTGAACTTTATATGATCAAATAAACCTTGCCATGACTCACCTTAGACCCTAAGGTTGAGTTCCAATCCATTTCCCCCTCTCAATTCCACCACAGAGAGCCAATTTTGAGCTCAAATCCTTGCCCGAAACCAGGACAAAACCCAATCTCAACCTACACAGCACAAAACCTCAAATTAATTGGCTC
>JXCR01130887.1:278499-290625 GCA_002079205.1 Phalaenopsis hybrid cultivar | reverse complement strand
CCTGATACAGTGTTATAGAAAATCATTGGCTAATCCCAGGTTTAATCCCTAAATCCATGGCTAGACTAGGAGGATACTGTCTCTCACTCGAAAGCTCTCATTTCCCTTCACCTGAAGGCTAATTCTCCCTTTAGTTTTTAAACACTAAAACCGAATTGGGATTTTAGTCTGTCACCCTAAAGATTCTCCAATTCTACACCTAACAAAGTATATTTTCTTCTTTATTTGCACTTTTCATGAACGAAACTCTTCTTCATGGAATCAAATGTGATCATCACTCTGTTGTAGAACTCATACTTCATTTCCGGGATCATATGTTTCACAACACATTTTAACAATACAATTGGCCAGATAGAAAAATAAATTAAGTTTGGAGTTAAAAATCATTATAATTTATTTTATATTTTAATATAACACATCCATATTATCTCATCATTTTACCATATCTCAGAGTAGGGAGAAAGATAAAGGAAACTACTCAAACTTCATGAGNAAAAACAAAATTTTGTTACTACTGGAAAATTAAATCGAATGGAGTATTGCTAGATAAGAATGGTCTAGGGGATCCTTGAATAATTTTCAAAGAACAAGTAATATTTTATCACATATGGAGAAAGGATCTTCTGGTTCTTTTATCCATCAAGGATTTTTTTTTTCATCTCACGTCAACTTAGCTAGGACTCTTAGGATCCAAGTATGCCTTAGACTAATTAACATGATACTAGCTTCTGATTGACTAAGCCTTCACCTTGATTAGGCCTTATTGTGGGTTTTACATGTGCTAAAGAGGAAGGTTCTGTTGAATTGGGCATTTGGCTTTTAAATATGTAAAAGTCAATATGATCAAAATCAATAGTTTGTAGTAACAGTAAAAGCAACATAAAAAAAGCTGAGACAATTAATCATTCAAATACATATAGCTTTCCAGTTTAGTCTTTGTGGAGCTTGATTAGCAAGGAGAAGTGCGTATGAAAAGTGCAACGAGAAACCAGCACCTAGGGGCGCCCATGCTCCTAGCAACGGGCAGCCCAGCGCCAAAACAAGCACCCTAGTGCTAGTGGGGCGCCTAGGCACCCAACCAAAGCTTCTGAGGCGGAAACACACTTCCAATAGTGGCACCTAAACAACCATNGCACCTAGGGGCGCCCATGCTCCTAGCAACGGGCAGCCCAGCGCCAAAACAAGCACCCTAGTGCTAGTGGGGTGCCTAGGCACCCAACCAAAGCTTCTAAGGCGGAAAAACACTTCCAATACTGGCACCTAAACAACCAGAAGTCTCATTTCCAGCATTGTGGAATAGAGCTCCCAAAGTCGGGGCCAAGCGGTGGTTCTTAGGCACCTATAACCGATTTCTGCAATTCAAGACTTTAAGTTTCGTGTTTTTTCACTATTAGAGGTGCGTGTGACTAATGCGAAACGGTGCTGCGAGTTGTTGAATTTTCGTGANATTTCCAGCATTGTGGAATAGAGCTCCCAAAGTCGGGGCCAAGCGGTGGTTCTTAGGCACCTATAACCAATTTCTGCAATTCAAAACTTTAAGTTTCGTGTTTTTTCACTGTTAGAGGTGTGTGTGACTAATGCGAAACGGTGCTGCGAGTTATTGAATTTTTGTGAGTCCATTTTTGTGAATGAGAAATGAGAAGAGCATTCGTGGGTTCTAGGAGAATACAGAAGCATCAGTTTGTAATATATACAATTTCACCTCATTTCTTAGTGTAGTGTGGCTTTGTGATATTTTATGTCTCGGGTGTTTCTACGCTAAATCTTTGATGTGCTTTAAAAATTTTTCTAGTATTACTTGTTTGTGCGCTTCTATTTAAGTATTTAGTTCTGGATTTATCAAATCAATTTTTGGCGTTTATNTGTATTGTGTCAAATAGGAGCAGTTTTAATACTCTACCCTGATACAGTGTTATAGAAAATCATTGGCTAATCTCAGGTTTAATCCCTAAATCCATGGCTAGACTAGGAGGATACTGTCTCCCACTCCTGAGCTCTCATTTCCCTTCACCTGAAGGCTAACTCTCTCTTTAGTTTTTAAACACTAAAACCGAATTGGGATTTTAGTATGTCACCCTAAAGATTCTCCAATTCTACACCCAACAAAGTATATTTTCTTATTTATTTGCACTTTTCATGAACGAAACTCTTCTTCATGGAATCAAATGTGATCATCACTCTGTTGTAGAACTCATACTTCATTTCCGGGATCATATGTTTCACAACACATTTTAACAATTCAATTGGCCAGATAGAAAAATAAATTAAGTTTAGAGTTAAAAAACATTATAATTTTTTTTATATTTTAATATAGCACATCCATATTATCTCATCATTTTACCATATCTCAGAGTAGGGAGAAAGATAAAGGAAACTACTCAAACTTCATGAGAAATACGCAATAAAACATAAATTTCATATAAAAAAGAAAGTTCATACAATACTAATAAACAAACAACACTTATCTAAAACTCTTTCTCAAAGCAAATCCCTTGTAGCCTCTCCTAGAAAATGTAGGAAGAAAAAATCTCTTATTTTTCTCCTTCTCTAACACTCTTAGAGAATAATTCACACTTAATCTCACCACAAAAACAATAAACTCTTGAGGAAAACTTACTAATACTCTAAAATGGTGGTGGAATGAAGATGGAAATAAGAAATGACACTAAAAGAATGAAGTGAAATGAAAAGAAACCAAGAGAGAGTTCAAGAGAGCCCTTTTTCTGATGAATTTCGGCCCCTAATATAGCCTAGAGTCGATTCTCCAGTAGTTGCATCCAAAAACTCTTCAAAAGGCGTCCAGATTCGTTGAATCTTCTAGAAACAGGGTCTGCACCGCCATAAGCGCCGTCGGCGCTAATGTTCTGCCAATTAATTCCTTGCTCTCTGTCAAATGCCATCGTCGGCGCTGCTTCTAGCGCCGTTGGCGGTGAGTAACTTTTTATATTATCTATTTTGACTTCCAATTTCATCATTTTTGCTCTTGTCCTAAAAATCAACAACCTGCAAGAAAACATGAAAAATATCTTCCATTAAATGACAATATCACAAAAAATGAGTATATAATATGTGTCTAAAAATGCATATATTTTTGGTGTATCATAAATCAGTGCAGAAATCAAATGATTAAAGATGGAAATAAGGTGTTGTGACAAAAAGGAGCAAACCTACTCTTTACTTCTTCCAAGCATAAAGAACATTGGCTAATCTAAAATTGGTTCCAGTTTTTGTGGTAGTGTTGAGTAGATTCTAGCCTCTCACTTATAGATTACTCAATGTGTCTCCTATATAGGACCTACAAGAAACCCTTAATTTTAACAATAGACCAAATTAGTAAAGGATCTGGTCGGTCACTCTAGAGACACCAATTCTACACCCACCAAAACTTATCTCCCTATCTATTTACACTCCCCCTGAATTTGGCATCTCCTTCCTCCAAGGTTTAGTATGATACTCACTAGTTGGTGAAATCATAGTCCTCCCTGGTCATTATGTTTCACAACGGGTTTTAACATCACAAATGGTCAGTCTGCAATGTAAATGAATAACCGGTGAAAATACCATCACAAATTATTTGAATAAAAGAAATCTTTAAAACATTATAATCTCACACATCATTAATTTTTATTGCAATGAGAAAGAAAAGAATAACTAATCAAAAATCATGTGAATAACAAAAAAAATATCATATATATAAAAACCAAGTTTACAAATCTCAAAATTCTCCCCACGCAATCCTCTGAAATTTTTAACAGAACATGACTTCACAAGAATCTACAATCACTAAACTCCCACTATAGCGGTCGCCCACCATTATAGTGGCCTAAACTACTAACGAAAACATTGTTTTTTTCTTTTCTCTCCTCCCTCTTCCTTTAGATGTGGAGAAATGTTTAACGCACCTCTTCGAAATTTGTCCAAATTCATTGAATCTTGGCCAAACCGCTTATGGCTCCTAGGCGCATAACTGTCACGCCTAGGTGCCGACATTCTAGAAGATTTTGGAGCCTAGGCGTCAGATCACCTTCTGTGTCTTTGGCTTCAAATGACCCATTTTTACACCATTTTTGCTCATTTTTCTCTTAAACTCCATTTCTTATACTTGAAATCAGGAACACACAAAATATATTTCATTAAAGCACAGTATCATTAAAAATAAGCATGAAATACATAGATATTTTATGGCGTGTGAGGCTGCACTAACAAGAATGTATAGGAAACCCTCAAGTTTAAATAATATTTTAATGAAAAGATTGTTCAATATGAAAATAATAGATGATAGTTTAGTGACTGAACATTTCAATAGTTTCAACACTGTGATAAATCAATTGCATTTTTTGGGTATCAAATTCGATGACGAGATCAAGACACTGTTACTCTTATTTTCATTACTACAAAGTTGAAAAAGACAAGTTACTGCGGCAAACAACTCTTGAAGTATCATGAAGTTAAAATTTGATGACATTTTGAGGTTAGTGTTAAATGAAGAAGTTCGCAAGAAGAAGAGTTATGAAACTTTAAATTCTGCAACTAGGAATAGATTATAGTGTTTGCCTCACCCGCCTTAAGGTTTGTTTTGATATGTAAACGTATTAATTATATGTATCATTTGTCATTAATAGTATCTTTCGTAACAGGGAAATATTATTCAGTTGATACTCGATATANACCTGCCTTAAGGTTTGTTTTGATATGTAAACGTATTAATTATATGTATCATTTGTCATTAACAGTATCTTTTGTAACAGGGAAATATTATTCTGTTGATACTCGATATCTTATGCAGAGAGGTTACCTGAAGCCCTATCCGGACACAAAATACCATATTCCTGATTTTGAGAGAGCAAGTGGCATCATCCGTGACAAATAAGAAATTTTTAATAAACGTCACTCATATTTACGTGGGATAATTAAAAGAATATTTGGGATTGGAAGTAGAAATGGCNAGAGGTTACCTGAAGCCCTATCCGGACACAAAATACCATATTCCTGATTTTGAGAGAGCAAGTGGCATCATCTGTGACAAATAAGAAATTTTTAATAAACGTCACTCATATTTACGCGGGATAATTAAAAGAATATTTGGGGTTTGGAAGTAGAATTGGGTCATCCTATGTGATATGTTGTCGTATCAATTTCAAAAGCAGCTACATATTGTGATGGCCACAATGACACTTCATAACTTCATCCGATGACATCTCTCTCAATCAGATATAGACTTCAGTATAGCTGACAATAATTAACTGAATGTCTCNTAACTTCATCCGATGACATCTCTCTCAATCAGATATAGACTTCAGTATAGCTGACAATAATTAACTGAATGTTTCTGATGAAAATTCAGAATTTGTGGTTGGAACTTCATTACCTGAGGACGAGATAGACTCTAATGAATTTGAAATTCATGGCGGTAAATGTGTGGCTGAGATAACTGCTTTGAGGAAGTCTATTGCAGATGTTATCTGTGGTNTCATTACCTGAGGATGAGATAGACTCTAATGAATTTGAAATTCATGGCGGTAAATGTGTGGCTGAGATAGCTTCTTTGAGGAAGTCTATTGCAGATGTTATCTGTGGCNATAACAAAACAAAATATCATATATATAAAAACCAAGTTTACAAATCTCAAAATTCTCCCCACGCAATCCTCTAAAGTTTTTAAATGAACATGACTTCACAAGAATCTATAATCACTAAACTCCCATTATAGCGGTCGCCCACCATTATAGTGGCCTAAACTACTAACGAAAACATTGTTTTTTCTTTTCTCTCCTCCCTCTCCCTTTAGATGTGGAGAAATGTTTAACGCACCTCTTCGAAATTTGTCCGAATTCATTGAATCTTGGGAAAAACCGCTTATGGCTCCTAGGCGCATAACTGTGNAATTATTAAAAGCTGTAAAAGTTTTAGATATCTCGGGTCGATTGTTCAAAGTGATGGTGATATAGATGGGAATGTTATTATTAAAATTTAAGTTGGTTGGTTGAAATAGAGAAATGTAGTAGGCCTATTGTGTAATAGAAAAGCACCGCTTAGACTAAAAAGAAAATTTTATAAGATAGTGGTGAGACCTACAATGCTCTATGGCACAAAATGTTGGCCTTTAAAAGAAAAACATAAAACAAAGTTATTGCTAGATCAGAATGTTTCAGTGGATTAATGGCTTAATACTTAANTGATGGAGAAGTACAGAGAGAATACAAAGGATCTACATATGATTTTTACTGATTAAAAAAAAGCTTAAAAAAAGATTTTAAGAGAAATCCTTTGAAATGTCCTAGAGAAAAAAGTGTTGATATGACTTATATTCAAGTCATTAAAGATGTGTATACAAGTGTTGTTACTTATTCTCGAACAAAAGGAGGATTGATCAAGTATTTTCCTAATATCCTTTTGCTTTAGTTATGAATGCTTTTATTGGACATTTACATGAGATGTACCTTAATGTATGTTTTTCACTAATAATATCCTTCTAGTGGATAAGGGTAGAGAAAAGTTCAAAAAAACTTAAATTATGGAGGTCAACATTGCAGCCTAAAGGCCGTAGTTTGAGAAGATCTAAAACTAACTACATAGAATGTAACTTTAGTAATAGCAGCTCTAGTGGCAGAGTTGTAACTTAGGGTGATCAAATTATTAAAA
The DNA here is from genome assembly GCA_002079205.1 of Phalaenopsis hybrid cultivar. Taxonomy (NCBI): domain Eukaryota; kingdom Viridiplantae; phylum Streptophyta; class Magnoliopsida; order Asparagales; family Orchidaceae; genus Phalaenopsis; species Phalaenopsis hybrid cultivar. Next base: position 283,983 of record JXCR01130887.1, on the reverse strand, counting down.
GCTGTAAAAGTTTTAGATATCTCGGGTCGATTGTTCAAAGTGATGGTGATATAGATGGGAATGTTATTATTAAAATTTAATTTGGTTGGTTGAAATAGAGAAATGTAGTAGGCCTATTGTGTAATAGAAAAGCACCGCTTATACTAAAAAGAAAATTTTATAAGATAGTGGTGAGACCTACAATGCTCTATGGCACAAAATGTTGGCCTTTAAAAGAAAAGCATAAAACAAAGTTTTTGCTAGATCAGAATGTTTCAGTGGATTAATGGCTTAATACTTAGGGTCTATTTGGGGCAGCTACAGTTTATTGAATAATCTGTTGATAAGCTAAATGCGATGACTATTACAAATTTTTATTTTTTTTGAAAAGCTAAATCGCTGCTAGAAAGTTGTCACCACACCTAGACAAGTGCGATGTGAAAATGTTGTTTTCAGTGTTTTAAAAAAAGCATAAGCTGCCAAAATGCAACTTACCCAAACATGTCAGGTGAGTTTTCAAAAAGCCACCGCACCAAATAAGCTGCCCCAAACGGGCCCTTAGAAATAAAGTACGAAATGAATATATTTGTTATAGGGATGGTGTAGCTCCAATGGTTTATAAGATTAGAGAGAGTCATCTTAGATGGTTTGGTCACATTAAACGTGTTCATCTGAGGATCCACCTAGAAGAGTTGATGTTTTATATTCGACTTATGTTAAGAAAGGCAGAGGTAGACCTAAAAAGACTTAGGCAATTTATATAATAAATGGTCTTAATCTATTAGAATTAAATGAAAATATAACACTCGATAGGACAAAATGGAGAAAAATGACTCATGTAGCCGACCCCAATTAGTGGGATAAAGGCTTATTGTTGGTGTATCAAATGCGCAATCTAAATTGATATTTGGAAAGCTTGGTATGAAGTAAAAATATTAATATAGTTCTAATCATTTTCATGTCTTATTTAATTGTCCTTGAGTATTCTTCTCATATATGTTTAGCTAATCAAAACTATGCATTTAATAATATAATAGTTAGCATATATAAATTTGTTAATTAGGGTTTTCCAAGTATTTAATTTTGAAACTTTTATGAACACATTCTTTTAGGCATATTCATCTTTAGCATGATGTTGATTTTATAAATTATAATTTTTGTTTTGCTGAAAAAAGCTATTATTTCTTCAACTTGGAAACTCTTTAACTTTTAAGTTCATAATAATTTGAGCAATAATCTAGTAGCATACACACTTTTCTTAAATGATTCAAATCTCTTATAAATGTAATATTTTTTGTTTCCACTTGTATTTAACTTTGTTAGGTTATTATACAGAGCATAAAATAACATTATTTAAAATTTAGTTTGGGGACAAAAGTTGCACACATTATTGATTTGATCTTATTCTCACCTAATGAGAAATCTCTACAAGATTATAGTCAAAATTGCATAAAAACTTTCATTATGCTAATTGGAAATATGCTAGGTAAAGATTAACTTAAATATTATACTTTGGATTTCATCATATGGTTTCTTATCTTAATGTTATGCAGACAAAGAATAATATAGAATTTCAAGTTTTTCTACATATTCCTGCGAATATAAATTTTCTTTGATTAAGCATTGTGATTTGATTTTGTTGAATAATGTGTTGTCAAACATTTTTATATGTATGATTAGTTAATTCATAGAATTGTGTTCAATTTACCCATAATGTTTTCATGACAAATGATTAAACTAAGCCCCCAACAATTTTTACCATGATTTGATTATTTCATGATTTAAAAATTTAAATTTGGCATTATATTAATTCTTTATTTTTTTAAAATATAATCATCAATAATTGGTGACGTAAATTACAAACCTTTTTTGGGATTTTTTAGATCGATTTAGATCTTCTATGATGCATGATTTATTTTGTTGATTAAATTTTCTAATGAAAATCTTTATTTAGAATAAGTGTATTCAATGGAGAGGGTCTTTGGTGGTTAAATCGACCTAAAATTTATAGTGAAGCTTTTTGATTATTTTAAAGAGGGTGTATATCACAATCAATGCTAGGTATATGCATGTGTTTATATTTGGGGATAGAAAAGCATAGAGCTACATATTGTCATTAGTTTACAATTATAGACACATCAATTTGATATAATTAATTAGAAGGAGATTACTGACATCTTGAGCTTGTGTCTTATATGTGACTCATTAGTGGTTTAATAATATCAAACTTATGAGTCGTATCATTTAATTATTTAGTATGTACTCGATATGCATATAAGTATCAATTAAACTATGTATATGATGAGCTATTAAATTAGATTCCTAAAGCCTTTATAGATTGAAGAGAAGCTATAAATGTTGAAATCATGATAATTCAAAAATGCAAAATGTGAAGTCCAAGGAAATAAATTAATATGTGATTTAAGTATTTAATTGCATGGCCGCATAAATATCTTCAAGGATGACAAAGAATGGCAAGATTGGGAAAGAGAATTAATGAACTAAATAAGTATTCCATATTTGCATATGATAAATGCTAGATTGGGTGATATTAGTTTGTTCCGATGTACATTTTCAATATTCTGCATACTAATAAGAAAAGATCGATTAATTAAAACTACTCTATCATAGTGTAGATCAAACTTGGTTTAAACTGGTGAATTTATTTGTCACAATTTCATTCAATTGATTTGTTTTCATTATAATAATTAAATTGTTATTATTTTGTTATTGAGTTGTTAAAATTTAATGTTGAACTAAATAAATTAAGTAAATAAGATATTAAAAGCTCAAAAAAAATGAAGAAACCCTACCTCTCTATTATTTCTCAATATCACATACACAATTCGCCCCTTCGCCTTCACTCAAAGTTAAAATTATAAGCAAATTGAGAGTACATTAGAATTAGAAGATATTTAAACTTTAAATTATAGAAAATATTTCTTGTGTATATAATATATTTCATGAAATAATTGTTTTATTTTTACCATATATTTGAATCATTATTATGTCATTTACATGTTTAAATAATTTTTATATTTATTACATCATCTAATTCAACGTTAAATTCAACTCTGGTTGAACCTCTAAAACTTAAACTCTTCCTTCTTGTGATTGGTTCGATTTCAAAAATCATAAATGATTATTTTCTAAATGCTTGTCCAAAGTGTACATACTAGGATGTCATCACAATTCATCATCACAGTTATGCATATAAGATAGAAAGATTTCCATTCATAAACTACATAAACATTCTTGAGCCACAAAATACCTCAAACGATATGTCCAACATTTCATACAACCAAACATCACTAATATTAAACATATTCCACATCATCGGGCTACTTGCAAATTTGGTGATATCCATCACAGAAGTCAATTTTAAGAAGATTGATGGGCTATTAAGCTTATCAAATAAATCACACAATCATTGAATGGGACAATGATATTCAATTTTCATTTGGTTAATGGCCTAATTGCCAATGCGCATTTGCTATGTATCACCCAATTTAGGATTAAGCAATTTATGAACAACATACGGACTAATACTCTCCCAAAATAACCCTCATTAATAAATTTAGCACCAAGTCATAGTCCTTATGTGCATGCAAGGTGATGTATAATGATAATCTTGGTAATGAAACTGATAATATTTTAATCATAATGTATTGGAGGGAAGCCGATGAGCATTCTGAATATGCAGAACATCCTAATAACATTTTAGATTTGGCTATTTCTTTAGATATCCACACGACGTCTTCAAATTATTCAAGAAAAATATATACCATATTTGCCTTCCTCAAAGCTCATATGAAGTTGACTTGGACACCGGTATGCCGTCACTAAGTGCCTCAATGACTTCCTCTTTCGGTGACAACAACATAATTCGCTCACTTTCTAATTCTATCAAATATGTGTTATTGTACCCATCATGGATTGTATGTCAATCATATAACAATAGATTTCTCAACAATAGTTGACCAACATCCATCAAGAGAATATCGAGGTAAATTTCTTTGTGTACTTATCAATAAAGAAATTAAACAAATATCACTTCTTTACCTTTATTTTTTTACCTTTTCACAGCCAAGGAAGCTTGTAAGGCCTTAGATATTCTTTCATTAGCGACATATTCTTCACTGTGTAGGTGGACATAAGATTCTCATAGCTAACTCCATCAATAATGAGGTTGTAAGCCTTCAATTGTATGGTGCATCAGGTGTGAAAAACATTGTGCCACTAACAATTCAATCCTTCTTCAACAGATGCATTTAACACGCTGTAAACCATGAGAAGATCCCTTCAATATCATCTACCTGTTGATCTCTTTCCAAAAAATGGTCCCAATTCCACATCTTGGACTCTTCAACAAATGTGATCACTTGTTGATTAGGACAACAAAATACGATGTGATACAGCCCATGAAATTTCAAGAATTCCAATGTTTTTTACTTTTTGGGTTAGATGCTAAATTGTTCATGCAATTGCTGATATTGGTCTCTCATTTCTAGTTAGAGAGGTTAGGTCTGCAAACTATAGTTTCGCAAATAAGAAAATCCTCCCTTTTTTGAGATCTGGTTGAATTATACCTAGGAATATGCTATTGTCATTCTATCTTCACCGCAAACTTTACCTTATAGAGCATCTAATATTACTGAAAAAGAACTAAACATGTAATAGCTAAACACAAATCCCAAAGAATCTTACAATTATATGTACTTCATGCTCAACGACATCAAAATTTTCCCCAAGTATTTTCTGTAACTTAATAGCTACAAGCAAGTTACCGTATTGGCTCAGAGCTGCGCTGAGAGAGAGCGGCGAGAAGATGAAATTGGAGCCTTCAACCGCCGCCGGAATCATCTTCAACTCGGCTATTTTAAGTTACGGGTCCATTTTGCTGGCAGTTGTTTTCAAAGGCGATGATGACTCTAAGGACCCGGGAACCGTCTATGGAGCTTCAGANGGAATCATCTTCAACTCGGCTATTTTAAGTTACGGGTCCATTTTGCTGGCAGTTGTTTTCAAAGGCGATGATTACTCTAAGGACCCGAGGAACCGTCTATGGAGCTTCAGTACTGTATAGCGAATAAGAAGAGATCTAATGTTGAAGAATGGCATCGGTGGAGAGCGAGATATAAAAGCCCTGCTCACTTTTAAGAAGTATCAAAAATTCGGCGCTCACTTTTAAGAATTATCAAAAGTTCTGCGCTCATTTTTAAGCGCTCACTTTTAAGAAGTATCAAAAGTTCTGCGCTCACTTTTAAGAAGTATCAAAAGTTCTGCTCCAGTAATATTCACCCAATTCCCATGAATTTACATATCTATCACTTATAATTTTGTTATTTTATTTTTTCTACTCAAATCTTTTATGNGAATTTACATATCTATCACTTATAATTTTGTTATTTTATTTTTTCTACTCAAATCTTTTATGAAAAAAAAAAATCAACCTTTAAAATTTTGAAATAAAAAATAAATCATTTCATACATAAATAACATGAT
>JXCR01130887.1:241904-261473 GCA_002079205.1 Phalaenopsis hybrid cultivar | reverse complement strand
ATATATATATATATATATATATATATATATATATATATATATATATATATATATATTGAATTTAAGTCTTAGTTATAAAAATAGAAATTAAGTGATGTATGTAACTCTTCCTATGATTTCTTATGGATCGTTTGTTTTTTTTAGCCAATTATTTATCTTTTTTTGTTTAGAGAGCTTATGCACTAAGTAAATAAACTTCAAAATTTGATTAAAATTGATAATGGATGATGAAAGCACTATTAAGGAATATGGACTAAATAAAAAAATTGTAAATTGAAAGTTCCAAAAAAATTTTCAATTGATTCTATTTCTATATTTACTCTCTCAAGATTTATTCATAAGCTATAGGGCGAGCATTTTACCACAAGATAATTTGCAGTTAAGAATTTAACTGTATATATACACTCATATTTAACAAGTATATTTAAGTTAAGAGGCTTCACTTAGCTGTGATAAGTTCTTATGAATGCTTTCGTGAGTTCATTTTAGGCTTACAAGCAAATTTACGATTTGTTTGGGGCAGCTGCAACTATTTGTAGAAGTAAATGTGAGGTTATTGTAAAAGAAATTTTTGTTTAAGAAGTTATGGTGCCTATTATAATTTTCTTTATTATAAAAAATCAGAATGCTACTTTCTAATAGCCACCGTCGCACTTAGCTAGTAAAATTGTTAAATGCAGGTTTTCCACAACAACATTTTGACCAAGCAGACAAAAAATTGTTTCCACGATCGTTCCTATCTTCCAATTGATGTGCATGAAATGTGTGATGTATTTTTCTATATTTCCTTGCAAATTTTCTCACTATCTGTATCATATTTTTGTTTTTCAATATGTTTTTGTTTTATTTGTGAGTTACAAATATTAAGGACCTTAGGAGCTAAGTACTAATTTTGCTCCCAATTCTAGTACCTGGTGCTTAGGCAATTGAAAACATCACTTCAGGAACTTTGGTGCCCCATTGTGGTGCTAGGTTGCCTCTCTCAAATCGAGCAAAGAGAAGTCTGATGCCTCATAGTAGCATTGGGGCGCCCCTCCCAGGCTTGTCATGCCTCTCCAAACATAGTGACTAGAATATTGATGCACTACAATGTCATCAAGATGCTTACCTATGCATGTGTAAATAGAGAAAGCAACACCATGGTGCCACTCCTCGGGAAGCTAGGCAGCTTCCCAAATACGAGAAGGTAGAATGACGAGAAGTTTAAGGTTCAAGGGAGAAAGTTTGGTGCTAGCCAATCGACATTGACAGTTAGATTAATTTTTGTCAGTGTAGCTTAACCATGGCTATAATAGAAGCTTCTTTGAAGTTTAGAAGGTTTTCTCTAATGTTTTGAAGGTCGAACCTTTGTATGAGAGCAAAGGCAAATTTTGAGTAAAGATTGTGAGGGATAATGTGAGGAATTATAAGGGACAATTTATGAGGATTTCTCTTATTGTTTGAACATGCTACTGAATCAACTTAGTGAAAAAGGAGAGAAATCTGGTGTAGTATTTGAAAAGGGTATAATCTACCACTTTTGTAGATTTCACTGTTAAATTCTTATATTTTTAGTTTTTTTTAGTGAATAAAAAGTCTTTTTTGTTATAAACCAAGATTAACACTTAAATTGTACTCTCTTCCTTGAACTGATGAACTAGAGATCTAGGGTTTTTCTTTCCTTTTTTTTCTGATTGAATTGATCTTGTATAATAGTGATGTTTTAACTTCAAGCACTTGAAATATTTTCAACCAAGTCAGTTATTATGTTAAAATTTGTTATAATTTATGAGTTTCAAAAGAAAACTTGGTGGAACAACTAGGCTAAAGCACTAGTTAGAATAACATACATATTGCTTCAAGATTAGCACGATCATGTAGGAAAATACAAAATTCTAAGTTAATGTATGGTTTAGGGAACTAAACTATAATAAGGATATTCAAACCTTAATTTCTAGGATCCAATTGAGGAAAGAATTTTTCATTTGATAGAAACCATCATATCGGTCTCCAAATNTATATATATATATATATATATATATATATATATATATATAATAATAATAATAATAATAATTTTAAAAACAAGAGACCAAACTGATCTCATATAAAAAATAGTTTAAATAAATGAGCACAGTATTGCAAGTAATACATCTATCGCGAAGGATAAACATATTACTTACTAATGAGACTAGATTAAATAAACTAGAGAATTTATTACATCTGTTTTAGTCTGCAAAACCATTTATGTTGATCGACAGTTTTCCCTCTCTAATATCAAAGATTAAATATAGTTTATATTAAGCTCAGTTCTAAAGTTTCCTATATGGGCAAGCCTCTACAGTAAATTACATCTTAAATGACTAAAGTCACTCCAGAAAACTCTCAATTTAGATCAGAAAATATTATCTTCAAGAATTTTAAAGTGTAGGACTTTCAATGTCGGACAAAGGAGTTTCAAATGGGTAAAGCTCAAGTATGGAACATGTTTTATGGAATTGAAAGAAAAAAAACTAGAGGATTCCACAGATTCTGATGAGAACCTTGGTGGTTTGGGATTCTGATGAGAACCTCAGTGGCTTCCCAAGCTATCTTATGGTTTGGCTTTAATTTTGAAAAGATATTATTATATGTTTCATCCTGTCAAGTAATATTAATCAGGGCTTAATTTTCATGACACAATCATTCAAATAAAATAGAATATAAGAAGAATTATGTTGTAACAACTGACAATATCAGAGCCTAAGATGAGTTACAAATTAAATTGAATAATATGATTGTGCAAAGGCCTAAAGATAAAGAGATGATTTATATTGCACTAAGAAAATAACCTCGAAATCTTTTGGCTTGTTATTTAATTCTAACGAAAGATTACTGTTGTATATTCACTTTCTCTCTGTACATTCTTGTCAAGCTGCCCACAGAGTTAGCTCTAAGCTTCTCGTCGGAGTAGCAGTCCTAAGGTCTAAGGTTCAAAAGGTTTTACCATGTGTACCTCAATGTTTTGGTTTTTTTATTATTTAAGCATCATTAGGGGGGTTGAAGTTGATTAGAACAACACCGGTTAGGATCCTATGGTTCTCTTGTTTCTGTATCACTATTTTTTTTAATTAACTTTAGCATTCATGGGTTACCTCATCCGAGGGACTCACGTAAATTCAAAAAGATGTGTTATGTGTTTTGTTTTGAAAAAGTGATTTTTTAATTTTGAAAAACATGTTTTGTGATTTTAAATTTTGGTTTAGTTTTGCAGGTAAAATAAATAAATGAAGGTATGAAAAAAGCTGTAAAGTAAATAAGTGAAATTGCATTGCATAAAATAAATGTGTATCTTGGTCTCTGCTACCTCTGCATGGTTAAAATCATAAAACAAAAAAAATTTGTAGGGAAATTAAATTGCAGGAAAGTAAACAGGAGCATCCAATACTTAAAAAAGTTGAGAAAATGAGTTGTAGAAAAACACAAGTAAAAGAAAACCCGTAGTCAGATATAAAAGACCAAGACTAGGTGTAAGACATTAGTAAAGGTGGGGGCTCAGTGCTAAACAGTGTGCTTCCCGACCTTAAGTTAGAGCTACCAATCTGACAATCTATGGAGGGCAGTCCTATCCTCGATCCAAGTGATTAACCGTGGACCTTCATAAGCTTTCATTTTAAATTTAGTTTTCATGAATATAAAATTTACTTTATCATGCAAAAGAGATTTTTGTTTAAAATATTTTGTAGAGTGGTGTAGTCCATAGGTTAATTACTTCGAATGAGTTATGACTACAGAGATCCTAAAAGTATCAGAGGCAAATATCTTCTCAAGAGTCATCAAATAGTATCATCGGTCTTTATCCTCTCCTTTCATTGATGGTCCTTGAGGCAAGAGATACTATTCTAAAATCCCACATCGTATCCCTTGTTTAGTACACATTAGCACTATTGTCATTGCCCGAGCCACATATACCTCAGACTTACACAAGCCCGATGATCTATATGTGGATCAAATAATAATCCTCAGTTGATCACAAGGATTTAAATACCATAAAGAAGACTCAAATCTTTAAGCAATGGGTTAATTATTATAGGATAAGTAGTATAGGCATTTCTACTAATTTAGGTGAGTTATCGTGTCCTGAGGCATAACTTGGTGGTTCCCTAAAGGTTTTAATGAATGATTTTCTTGAGCAAATAATAATAAATCTAGTTGTCCTTCAAAATATCAAAAAGATCATAAAAGTGTTCAGGGCATAACCCTAAACAACTTATAAAACCCTTTGAAACGCTTTGAGTTCATTTGAACTTATTACATTATTCAATTAATCATCCAAAGTTAAATTTAGTTTCAATGAATTAATACACCTTGTGCTTAGTGAACCTTAATATTTCAATCATCTCATGAGCGAGGTACACAAACAATCACTTGATGTTTTATTTAAGAGTTATGTAAATGGATGCCCATAAGGACAAATCCAAGTCATTAAGGAACCTGCATCTATAATTAAAATTGGGCTCATAGTGTTTAAAGGTATTCATGCTTTGTCATGTTCTTTTCTAAACCTCATCAAACAAGTTTAAATATCAAGCCTAGCTCACTACTATGCCCTTAAATTCAATCGTCGGAGTAGATTCACAATAATCGAAATGTTAAAATTAAGTGAATTTAATTCTCATTAAAAACTTATACTTATCATAAAATCAAGGAACTAGGGGCTTCAAATAAGTAAGTTATAATCTTCCTAGCTTAATCCCACTACCTTAATATCATCTAATTAAGCTAGCTTCCAAACCTCAATAATTTAATAACATTACAATTTTACCCTTAACATAAAAAAGTTAGTTTCTACCTATTAACCCATCATGTTTCAAACATCCAATAGAGTTTAATATGATCAAGATTGCCCATTTAGCCCTTGACTTAACCTAAAATTTAATTAAGGCCTCAAAATAAAAAAATTAGCATCTTGTCCATGTGGCCTCTCCACTTCACAACTCATTAAACACAACTCAAATGAACTTAAAATTTTTATGGTACCACACTCTTGCGTCAATTTAAAATAACAGAGGAGAAATTATAATTTTTTCTATTTTTTATTTAATTTAAATAATTATTTTAGCTCAAAAATAGGGTTTAAAATATTAATTTATTTAATTAATCAAAGTAAAGTTTCTGTTTATGAGAAAATTATTGGAGGGTTACCTAGGTCAGACGATCACTTAGACCAAATTTCATGATTTTTTGAAATATATTTTATTTATTATAATTATTTATTGATTTTAGTAATTAATTAATTAAATAAAAAAATATTGTTTAATTTCAAAAAATACTTCATATTTTACTAAATCTCTCTAAGTCTAGAGAACTTAGGGAAATTTTGTTTTTTCATTTTTATGATTTTTTTATTTATTATAATTATTCTAACGGAAAATTAAGAAAATAACATTTTTTGCATTTAATAATACAAAACTAAATTAGAAAAATTAGGAAAAATATTTTGAAGGGTCCCACGTGATCAGAGAATAATTTATAACAATTTGGTGGATTTTTTATATCTTACAATTTTTAATTATTTTAATTTAAAAAGTAGTTCAAAAATGAACCTTTATTTTAATATAAAATTTATTTTTCTTAGGTTCCCCTGATCACAAGGAACACATAAAACCACTTTTCATAATTTTCCTAAGTATAGTTTTTTTATTGAAATTATTTTATTCCAAAAATCCCATTTTACTTGAAAAATAGACTGTAGTTATTAAATTAATTCAAATGGGTTTCAAATTTTTAGAAAGGGTTAAAATGATCATTATTTATAGTGTGGAATACTTTTTATAATTTTTTGAATTATATTATATTTAATTAATTTTTTTATGATTTTTAATGACTTAATTAGCTATATTGATGTGCATAATTATTTAAACATAGTTTATATTTTTCTAGAGTCCTCTCACAACAGGAAATCTATCAAAATAAATCAAATTTTTTTTATTTATATTTTAATTCATATAATTATTTTAAATAAAATAGGTAAGTAGACTTGAAAATTAGGGTTTTTAGCATTAGAGGTGTTCTTTGAATTTGGAAAATTTCCAGAACATCTCTAACCACATGCAAAATAACCCTCGAAATTTTAAGCCAAGATGATTAATATTTAATTAAATCTGATTACAATACTCCCTGGAGTATTTAATTAATTAAAAATAAATTATATGGTAAATAATTTTAATTTTTAGTTCATAATTTTCTCCTCTGTTCACTGAGCAACAGAGTATTTTTTTTAATTTTTATGAATTTTGTACACCAAGTTATGAAATTTTAAATTTTCATTATTAAATTAATCAGAAAAGTCTTATTTATCTAGTTATCCATGCAGCGACCACATAATCCTATGGTGGCTCCGAAAGAACACCCGACGTGTTTTGCGCTTTACACCTCAGTATGCCACGCATCTCGCTATTTACGAACAGATCTCCCGTCCAACTCTTACTCTGTTGTTGGATCAGTGGATAACATCCATTCATCATCCCTATTTGTTCTGAATTGAAAACTGTCCACATTAAGACCCTAAGATCTCGATTGATACTCAATGAAATCACATGGGGTTTGTTCCTACATCCTCATCTACTCAAGGCGAATCTATCTATATGGTTACATGTGCATGAAATACAAGTTCACTTCATAATTCGTGAAACAAAGAGAATTTTTAGGGATTTTGAAATATACATTTCCCCAAGAGGTAAGGCCTCAGTTGGGTTCTTGTGGAAGCATTCTTGTGGTCCAACGATCCTCCTCAAAGTGTCACCTTACTATGGTATAAGGTCTAAGTAGAACTTTGATCAAAGGGTGATACAACCTTGGTCTAGAAGTGGGTTCAAGAGTTCAACAGAGAGGATTTTGATGAGAAACATCCTCGTTTGGTTTGAGGAAGCTTTTTGATGATTTAATTGGTGGTTTGGGGGTGGCAGAAGAAGCCCTAGATTTGGTTAATTAAATTGAGCTTGGACAATGGAGCCCAAGTCAAACCTATGTCTCACCTACATTAGACTTAACTAAGTCAACTATAAGTCCTACCTACATTGGACTTAAACCATCTTAAATTTTAAGTTCTACCTACATTGAACCTAAATCATCCTCGTACCTTAGGTCCTATCTAAATTGGACTTAAATCATTTTCATACCTTAGGTTCTATCCAAATTTTGTTCAAACAACATAAATCCTTAAGTTTTACCAACATTAAACCTAGATTAGGTCTAATCTATTAATCAAACTTCCATAGGTCTAACTAACATCAGACTTAAAATAAACAACATAAATTAAAAATGATCAATTTAACTCACCGACATACACATTCAACTCATCAACCCATCGACATAAACACAAATGACATAAAATTCACTTTAAAGGCATTAAAACTTAAACTTGAACCTAAAAATATGATTAAGTTTAAGGAGATGTTTTGGAGGAGGTAACCCATGTTTGTTAACAAAAAATCTTACAGCCACTTATGATTAATCAAACCGCAAAGATAATGACCCGGGACGACGGAAACATGGGATCCTGATCGAGTCATCGCAAAAAAAAATAAATGGAAAAATGACAAAATTTAATTGATTAATAAATCATAAACAACCTAAAATTTTCCCTAAAATCTGAATAAGACATTAAAATATAAATGGAACCCTAATGAACAAAGATCAGTCAATGTTCATATCTATGAAGATTTCTTGGACGATGCAATTTGTGGCTGCTGACAAGAATCTTATGGTCCTAGTTCAAACACCTTTCGGACAAAGTAGATTTGAATACTTTACAGTCTCAGGATGACAGAGCCATAGACATCGTGACCGGGTCATTTAAAGTTTATTCAACCAACTAAATTGACAAATTTAAACAGGATTTCTTACTAATCGTGTTCTTTTTGGTAGGTTTATTAGAGATATAAAATAATTTACACTTTAGATTTACTTTGTATGTTATTATGGTGTGCTAACTTTGTTTTGCAGGATGACATTCTGAAGCAGAAAAGGTGAACCTCAAGATAACAAAAAAAAAAAAAATAATAAATAACATAAACAACAAAACAAAATAACAACAACAAAACCAAAATACAAAAAAAGACATAAAAAAATAATATGACAAAACAAAACCTCTAGGGTAGATTTAGATTCTTAGAAACCTATTACTCTAGGTTCAAACATTGATGTTTCTTTCCTTGATCTTGTCATTAAATTTCTTAGAAGAACAAGTGCTAACAATAATCAAGAGTTTTCTTAAATAGTCTTGATTGTTTGAGATGTAATTAACTATAGGAGCTTGCTCCTATAGGATAATGAAAAACTCAGAATAAGTAATATACATATATCTCTGGTTATTGAGTTTTTCATGTGATTTTCCTTGTACGAAAATCCACTTTTTGTATAATCCATTCTTTGTATAATGATCACCACAATGAAAATCGTCTCGACATTTCCTTTTTTATTGTTTTATATTTTTATTAGCCATTTTCCTTCTTCCTTCTAGTTTCTTAATATTTGAGAATCCTTCACATGATTCAAAAGAATAAGTTACATGGAGATTAGTGAAATAAAATAGATAAACAGAGGGGCAAATCCTTTTGAACCCAATAACAAACCAATGACATGATGACATAAATTGGCAGCAGTGGTGACGTTTCGACGACGACAAGAGACTGACGACTCTACTAGGGAACTTCTCTCTCCCCATCTCTTATTAAATCATTCGTTATACATTCAAACATATTCCATATTTTTTATGGATAGAATTATCTTTCTCAATTTTGTCTCTTTGATTATAAGAGTTATTTATGACACACATTCCATGATATTAATGACAGACATTCCATAATGACAAGATTAAAACGACATAACCTAATAAACTCCTAGTTTACAAAACGAGTTTATAATAGATTTTAACATATCATTCTTTTGAATTTTTCAAAAAACTGTAATGGTATATCCACACTCACTCTTTTCCTACTTTCAAGATCTTAGTTCACCATTCAATGAAGCTACTTGCTTTTACAAGAATGACTTTGGGTTGTTAGATGAAACTGAGTTTATGCTGAATAGTCCGTCCCAAATCATTACAGAACCCTTTGAGGAGTTTAACTTAGATCCCTACAAAAATTTTCTTCTTTTTGGAGAAGATCTACCTCAAGATTTTCCTGTAGAACAATTGACTTTTGAGAGAATGGATGAAGAACTTGATCAGAAAGGAAAGAAAGTTTATATTGAAGATGATATTTTCTCACCATCCATATATTGGGACAGATCTAACAGAGAAATAAAAATTTTTCTCTAAAATAAAGAAGAAAAGAAATGAAATCAACAAACTTGAAGCATCTGAATTCTAGGAAAGTGTTTTCAGGAGCAAATCTTCTTCAAAGAAGAATAAATTTTATTTGGTACCCGTCAAGTTTGAAGATAACACATTACATTCTTTTTAAAAATAAGATTCCTCTTCAATACGGATTATATATTTTACGTTCAAAAGACTTGCATGAAAAGAAAGATGTTTGATCTCTCGACTTTTGGACTAAATGGGATGTGCAGTTTCTACATCCATGAAAATGAAGCTTCTTGCAAAATAAAATTTTATTTATCAAGAAATGTACCAACAATTCCCATCAGAAATTCAATATACTCGAGTACCTGTTAAACTTCATTCAGGTCCTAGAGTGGAAGTTATAACTATTCTAAGAGACAGAATACGACAAGAAAAATGTATGGAAACATGAGATATCAGAAGGAATCTCTGATGTTGAGAACACTTCTATGGACACTTCTCATAAAGTGATTTGTGAAAAACATCCTGTTAAGATATTTGAAGAAAGACTGAAAAGTTAAGAGCTGACATCAAATGATTATTAGCATGGATAAAGAAAATTCTTCAAGTAATCCACGTGAAGAATATGAGGAAATAAACATGGTAGATACATGAGCTACTTCCTCAGCACGGAACTACCTTCTTCAGTAGAAGAAAATGTAACAGAAGGATTACAAACAACTATTCATCATTGATATGAGCAAATTAATCATCTTGAACAAAAGATTGAAAAAATTATGATAGCTTTACAAAATCCACCACAAACAACTGCTCTACTTGTCGTTCAAATCATTAGACCTGAAGAAATACATATTGTCAAAGATAGAAGATAACCAAAAGAAATTGAGGAAAACACTAAAAAAAAGATTCCGCACAGAGTGGAATCCCAGAAAAAGAAATTACACAACTTGTGGAACAAAAAGTGACAGAAACAATGGCTCATGTTAGAGTCGGATCATTGATTCCAAAGGGAAGACCCTATACAGAGGAATTTGATTCTGTCCAATATTCTATGGGTTTTGTTCCACCTTTCTTTAAGATGTTTGATGGAACTGACAACCCTCGTCTCTAGCACATTTCAGAGCAAGCTGCTGCAACATAGTAGGAAGCGATTCTCTTTGTTCTGTCTATTCATCAACAGCCTTATAGAAGTGGCTTTTGATTGGTATGTAGAACTTCCCAATGGTTCTGTTATAACATTTGCTGAACTTGAGAATCTCTTCATCCAATGATTTGTCGGAGCATAACATCATATAATGGCTAGAGATTTAGTGGAGGAGAAACAAAAACCAGGAGAAACACTTGTAGATTATATTTTACGCTGGAGAAATTTCAGCATGAAATGTTAACCACAACTTCAGGAAAAACATACAATTAAAATTCTGCTAAAAAGTATCCACAGTCCTATAGCATTCATGTTTAAAGGATTCACAATAAAGACATTTGTAAAACTATTCAACAAAATTGCCAACCTTCAAGAAGAAAATAAGCAGATGAGTGTAATAGAAAAGACAGAGAATACAAAACTGGTTAAGACATTTGTAAAGAAATTAGGAAATATCTCAAAAATAGAAAAGGGTAAGCAAGTGATGCAAGTGCAACCCAAGCAGAAGAAGCAATGACAAAATATAAATCAACAAAAATCACAGTCTCCTTCACAACACAATTTCAACAATCAATCCCATCATCGACAGACAAGAAATCAATGTCCGAAGAAATGAACAAAGATTATCCATTCAACATAGAAGCTATTAGAAAGATATTTCATAGCTTATTAAAAATACCGAAATTTAAATTGCCTGAAGCTAGAAAACTAGGAGAATTCAACATGAAAGATAATCCAAATTACTGTCCTTACCATAGGATGCTCAGACATAAACAAAGAATGTTTTATCTTCAAAGATTGGTTGGAATGCAACTCCAAAGATTGGAATATAGTAATCCCAGAAGAATATCTACAAGAACTTGAAAAAGGTTCAGTTAATATGATTTTGGCTGATGAACTTGTTCGTAAAAACCATTCCAAAAATGATGACAATGAAAATACTGCTCAGTGAAAATCTCTTGAGAAGACTTTTGCAAACTTTTGAAACGCTCAACATTCAACAACGATATAAAATCTTCTAAGGAAGAAAATAAAAAGAAAAAGAAAGAATTAAAAAGGGTTAGAGGTCTGTTAGACATAGGGGTTATTGTTCTTCTCATATCTTCCACTTTTTGTATTCCTCCACACTCTACTATGATAGTTGTCTTGGACGAAGGGAGAAAATCCCTTAAGTTGTTGACTTTGTATGACTTTCTCTTTATCTCTAGTATGAATAATAATACTTCCAATTCTGCTTACAACTTGTCTATTTCTGATACCAACCTTTAAAATGAATAATTAAATTTTGATCCTGTAGATGATACTCAAATTATACACAATCTAAATAAGTTCAACGACAATAAAGACAATGACAATTCTATTGATAATGAAAGTGGAAGCTACATTAGGATGCTCAAATTACATGGAGTACGAATTTCCATAGAATTGGAACTCTCTGACTCAAAGCAAAAGAGTCAAATGCCATGCTAGAAGAAATAACAAAAGTCAATTTGTGAAGTGGAAGAGTGCTATCTCCAAGAATGGTTCTAAAAGAGAAAGAAAGACTAATAGTATCACCAGAAGAAACCATTCCTCCAGTACAAGAACGATTATCTAAAGGAAATAAGGACAACTCTTATAACAAGGTGGACTCTGCAAGCAAATTTGAGTATCTACAACACACTTATTCTTTCCAAATAAATGAGGGAATCACTGATAAAAGCTCCTTTAAATCCAGAAATTTGTTTAGCTCAACTAGCTATCACTTCTTCAAATGAGGCTTACTCATTGGAAGAATAGACCTAACTTTCTCTGACATTGGCTTGTTGCTCAGAACGACCAAACATAATCGTCCATTATACATCATAGTGAATATTAATGATACACACTTCAGAGAGTACTTATTGATCCTGGTGCCTCAGTTAATATTATCAACTTAAGAACTTTCACATATTTGGACATTAATGCGTGTCAACTAACGAGAGATAAAATGATGTTACGAGGATTCAACCAATAGGGGGAACAATTTGTTGGGTCAATAAAATTGCTTTTGAAAATGAAAAATTTGGTGACAATGACAAAATTCCATGTCATCGACTCTGAAACTTATTTTAATGCCTTAGTTGGTAGACTGTGGCTGCATGAGCATAAGATGGTCCCCTTTTCATTACATCAATGCATTATGTATATACAAAAAGGACAAGAATGTTGAATTACATGAGATCTATAACTATTATCAGTCCATGAAATTTGTATACATGAGGATGCTACATATTATGCTTCAATAGAGAAAACAAAATTCTCTAGAGATGTATTAATGAAACAAAATACATAAAAAAAGGATAACTAAAAAATGAGTGACAAAAGATCACAACAAAGAAAAATAAGTTGATAGAGATTTTTCTTCAACACCCACGAAGGATAAGAACTCTCATCAGACTCACATCCAATATCGAGGTCGGGGACGAGGACAAGAGAGGGAAAATCCAATGATCGACATGAAGAAATCATAAATGTTCATGATTTTTTTTGCAATATGAAGAAGAAAAAGAAAAAGAAAAAACAACGTTGATAATTTCAAAAGAACCAAAGTTCAAGGTATATCTTGAAGAGGGAAATGAAAAAAAAAAATTTAGATTATTTACGAACGAATTAATCACTGTATACCTGCTATGACCCTAACTCCAATTTATCCATCAAAAATTAGAATTTAGTGGTAAAAAAGTATATAGTGAGGACAAAAAATCTATAAAATTTTGACTTGATTCTACTTGTTCTAGTTACGAGACGAATGTAAAACTAGATGAAGAAAATCTTATGAAATCAATGAAAATCCCTTTTGAACTTTATTCTTCGTATGTTTAAAACTTATTCTAAATGGTTTGAAACCTAAACAATGGACATTAGATCAACATTATCATTTAAAAAAATTATGAAATAACAACAAACAAAATAAGAAATCTAAAGAAGGTATTGGGTTCAATACCCTAGAGCCTCTAAATGACACATAATTTTTCCAGTTGTCACCGAAGGCCTGATTCTGAGTAAACATTTGATCTTATAATCAAAGATGCACTGTCATAATTTAAAGAAGAAATTAAATTGATAGTGGATGAAATAAAAAAAAATAAATTTAGGATTGGAAAAAAATCCAAAACTGACTTTTATTAGTTCGTTCTTTAATGACATTGGTGCAAAAAAAAAAGTTCATATGTTGAAAGAATACAAAGGCCGCTTTGCTTGGAGTTACAATGAAATGCCTAGACTCACTCCAGAAGTTACAGTTCATAAACTTGGGATAAACTAAACTGAAATTCCTATTAAACAAGCTCCAAGACGGATGCATGTTGAAATTGAACAACAAGTCATTGTATAAGTTAAGAAATTAATTTCCACCAGCTTTATTTGATAAGAAAAAAACCCAACATGGCTGGCTAACACAGTGTCGATAAGGAAGAAAAGTGGTCAAATTTAGGTCGTGTAGATTTTAGAGACGTAAATAAGGCTTGTCCAAAGGATAAATTTCCTTTACCAATTCCAAAGTTAATTGTCGACTTTGCATAAACACATGAAATATTATCCTCTATGGATGGATCATCATGATACAATCATATCAAAATGTCTCTAGAAAATGAACCAAATACAACTTTTAGAACACTCATCGAAATATACTGCTACAGAGTAATGTCATTTGGATTAAATAGTGCTGGTGCTACCTATTGAAGGGCTATGACATGAATTTTTGACGAACTTATCTACAATCAAGTCAAACATTATGTGGATAACTTGGTTGTCAATACTAAACAAAAAGATGATCATGTGTACAATTTTAGAATTGTCTTTGAACGATTATGAAAATTTATGCTTAAAATTAATTCTTTAAAGTGCGCCTTTGGTGCCACCTCAGATTGAAATTGACCCCCTCAAACTTGAAGCCATTTTCAACATGCCTCCTTTGAAAAATTTAACCCAACTACGATCATTCCAAGGAAAACTAGCATAAATACAATGTTTCACTTCCAATCTATCAGATATGTGTCAAACTCTCACCGCCTTGCAAGAAAAGATACCAAATTTGTGTGGGATGAAAAATGACAACATGCCTTTGAAAATATCAATCAATATTTGACAACACCTCCTGTTCTAGTAGCCCCTGTGTTAGGGAGGCCTCTAATCCTCTATATTGTGGCATTAAACAATTCTTTCAGAGCGTTACTTGCTCATGTTAATGATGGGTAAGGAAAATGGATTATACTACTTAAGCCATTGTTTGGTCCCAACTGAAATAAAATATCTTGCAATTGAGAAACACTGTTTAGGTTTGATCTTTGTAGTTCAAAAGTTAAGATATTATATGCTATCTCATAGGGTAACTCTTACTCAAGAGTCAACCCTTTGCAAGATTTGATGACTCGGCTAACACTTTCTAGAAGATTAGCAAGATAGGTAATGATATTACTCCAGTTCAACATAACATTTGAACTGTTGCATGCTGTAAAAGGACAAATTTTAACAGAATCTTTAGCAGCTCGCTCTATACCGACTAAATCTCCTCTTAATGATTATTTGCTCATTGAACAAGTATTAGAAATAAAAAATTCAAAGATGGGAATTATTTTTTGATGAAGCTTCATCTGCTCGAGAAGACAAAGACAAGCGAACAATTATACTTGGCAAAGAAAAAGTAGGATTAATTTTCATCACTCTAAATAAAAACAATAATGTCGTATTCCTATCATCTGATCGAGCCATGCACAACTAATGAAGCTGAGTATGAAGCACTCATAACTGGTTTAGAACTAATGATACAAATGAAAATAAAAGATATCGGCATCTACGGAGACTCTCAATTTATTATTAATCAAATCACAGGAAAATATAGAACTTTGAAATCACGAATTGAATAGTATTTTTGTTACACTATGAAATTTCTTCAACAAATTCCAATTGTAACATTTTTCATAATTCTGAGATGAGACAACTCTCTAGCAGATGTTTTAGCTAAGCTTGCAAAAGAGTTTGCTTATCCAGAAGAGGATGACATCCCAATTTCTATAAGTGTATTAAGAGTACTATCCCAAGTTGACAATGATAATTTCAATAAAATTATTGAAGAGACAATAGCGACAGTAATCAACAAAGAAGAAGATGATTAGCGACAACCAATTATTAAATATTTGCAAACCGTACAATTATTTGAAATAGTTCCATTGCATCTCAAATTAAACAAAGAGAATTATCTTACATTCTAGTAAAAGATGTTCTTTACCAATGATCTTTTGATCATATGTGGTTAAGATGCTTACTCGAGTCTGACACTTGAGAAATTATTAAAGAATTTCACGCAGGTATGTGTGGTGCACACCAATCTAAACAAAAAATGAAAATGAAAATAAAAAGAATGGGATATTATTGGCCTACAATGATGACTGACTGTCTTGAAACTGCAAAAAAATGTCATCAATGTTAGATACATGGTGTGGTATTGCATCAGTCGCCAAATATATTACATCTAACAATCAAATCTTGGTCGTTTAAATGTTGACGCACAGACATAGTGGGCCCTATGTACCCTCCATCATCTAAAGGACATCAATTCTTTCTATCTACTACAGATTAATTTTCCAAATGTGCTGAAGCTATACAACTCAGAGAAGTCAAAGCAAAATAGGTCCTCTATTATTTTAAAACACACATTGTTTATAGATTCAGAGTTACCCGAAGGGAAATATCAAACAATGGAATATCCATCAAAAATATAAAAATGAACTATTCACATCAATTTTTGATGTCACAAATGTAGGGTGTCCACCTATGACTCGGGATAGCTTACGGCCTGTCCGTAGCCATCTGGTAGCATAGACGCCCACCTGAGACCTTTCGGCACTTGTTGAGAGATACGTTGCTAGGGTGATTTTACTAGACTTTGGCTTTCTCTTAGGTGAAGGTCGGTCAACATTTGACACATCGTATGACACCAATTGGGGAAAAAAATATTTTTCATCGCACTCCACGCAAAATTGATTTGAATTGACCCGATCTCTAGTGAGCCCATCCAGATGAGCCTCAATGACAAAACGGACTCCGTGATCACGTCTGGAACATCAATTTTACTTGGAAATGACGTTCCGTTTGCTACAAATTGCGGGCAAACCTAAAATGCGTGAATTATTGTTTTTTAGCCCAATCACTTAAAAGGTGGTGCGAGCGGCCTCAAACGACCCTTAATGACAAAATAAACTACGCGAGCGCGTTTGAAATATTGATGCCAACTAAGTAGGATGTTTGTTACGCCACAATTTTGCAAAAAAATTAAAAATATGAAAATTATCATTTTTTCCCAATAGTCAAAATAAATGGTCTGGACAATCCTGAATGGCAAAACAGACTACTCGGATTTGTCAGGAATCAGAAAGGTCATCCACTATGCCACGAGGATGTGTACGGGAGAAGAATACATGAACGTTAATTATAATAATATAAATATTATTATTA
Organism: Phalaenopsis hybrid cultivar; assembly: GCA_002079205.1. Taxonomy (NCBI): domain Eukaryota; kingdom Viridiplantae; phylum Streptophyta; class Magnoliopsida; order Asparagales; family Orchidaceae; genus Phalaenopsis; species Phalaenopsis hybrid cultivar. The sequence goes on along the minus strand of JXCR01130887.1, from coordinate 244,587 downwards.
TAATATAATATAATATATATTATTATCGTTGTAATATAAAAAACCATGCATCTCTCCTCTGTTTCAAGGACCCTAATGCACACACCCGCCAGAGAAGTTTGCGAGTCCTAACCTCGTCGCCCCAAACTCACCGTCGCCGACCTCCCCGCCGGTGAATAAAGCCGTCGACTTCCACCTCTACCGGACAGACTTCCCTGCGATAGATCTCAGTGGCTAGATGCGCTGGAGCTCCTCCTCCTTGGCCAGCAACGTGCCGAAGCCCTCCGCTCCCATCGGCCACCTCAGCAGCGTGTTTCTCGGTCGCTGGAACACTTCACCTCGCCGGGGTTTTCCTCCGCAGCTGAGCTTTTCTGTTTGTAGCTGGTTGTCGTCCATTTGGACTTTTTTTTCTTCTGGCCAATCCCGTTTTGGTTCCTCCTCCTTATTAGCCACACCTCGCCGACCTACCTCCTTGCCAGCATAAAGTGTACAAAGAAGTCTCATTCTAGCACACGTTTTTAGATTTCGTGTGCTCTTCCTTGATTTTCTCATTTTAGTTATGTGCTACTGGCGTTCCACCACTGCCACCTCATGGACTCACTTTTTTGGTGGCTAAACACCTCGCCGAAGCATCCCAACCTTTCTAGACAGCGAACCTCATTGTTGTTCGGAGGGGTACAAGAGTCTTGGACAGCGTGAAAAAGAGTTCCCAAACTTTATTGGGCTTTATGCAAACCGTGCGACGTATAACTCCTCTTCCCCTTAGTACTTTACTTTCTAGCTAGCCCTAGGTTTTAGAGACATTAGGCATGCGGGTTCGATTGCTTGCACGGAGTGCGTGTGTCGGCAAGTGTCAGCGCGACAACGCATTTGCGTGATTGATTGCTTGTTTTCCTAGATGTCCCCTTTAGGATAGGATTATCCTTACACAACCAAGTCCCCTATGATAGCCGAGCGAATCCTATTTGATTGTTAGCCTTAACACAAAAAATCCTAAGGGCTGGAGCCCCTTTTGCTTCCCTTTACTTTGTTTGCTCCAGCCTTGTTAGAAAGATTGAATAATAGGCCTTTGTAAAATGAGAAAATATGAGTCATTAGCTCATTTTGTAAAGCTCAGAGGTGTCATGAAATCTGGAAAAACAATGTCGCTAGTCCATTTCACGGCAAGGCAAATAACTTACCCCTTGGAGATCCGGAGAGAAGTTCCCCACCTGCTTTGCCAAAGCAAAGTCAGCAATCGGCATTTTTCTATATGTTAACCCTAGCTTTCCCAGTAAGGTCATTAGCATGGGGATGGATCCCTATTACATATGGATGTTTGCATGTTGCATTTTGCATTTCATATAGCATTTCACTTCACTCTGACCGGCCGCCCCAGCCCAGCGAGTGTTTAACTTCACTCCACCCGGTAGCCCTGACCCAACAAGCTTTTCACTTCACTATGGTCGGCCGCCTTAGGCCAGTGAGCATTTCACTTCACTCCGATCGGCTGCACTGACCCGACGAGCTTTTCACTTCACTCCAACCGGCCGCCCCGGCCCAGCAAGCATTTCCCTTCGCTCTGATCAGCTGCCCTTACCCGGTGAGCTTTTCACTTCACTCCAACCAGCCACCCTAGCTCGGTGGGCTTTTCACTTTCCCTCAATCGGCCACCCCGACCTAAAAAGCATTTCACTTCTCTCTGATCAGTCATACCGACCTGACGGGCTTTTCACTTTGCCTCGACTGGCTGCCCCAGCCTGAAAAGCATTTCACTTAGCTCTCTCTAGCCGCCCTGGCTTGACGAGCATTTTACTTCACTCCGACCGATAGCCTCTGCCCGGTGAGCTTTTCACTTTGCATCGACCGGCCGCCCCAACCCGACGAGCATTTCACTTTGCTTTGTCTAACCACCCTGGCCCAGCGAGCATTTTGCTTCGCTCCGATCGACCGCCCCGACCCGATAAGCTTTTCACTTCACTCCGATCGACCTTCCCGACCCGACTAGCGTCTCACTTAGCTTCTTCTGGGTGCCCCAGCCCGGCGAACACTTTACTTCTCTCCGACCAACCACACAGGCCCGACGAGCCTTTAACTTCATTTTAGTTGGCTCTATTAAGCCAGCTAGCATGACACTCTAGCTCGACCGGATGCCTTGATCTGGTTGACCAACTACTTGCACCACCATACTATCTTGCATGTGTGTTTGCATTTTTGCATATTTTAGTGCATATGTATGATTGCATTATTGCATCTCGTCTTGTATCTATATGTTTGCACGATTATGGTCATATGTTTGAATTGCATATTCTCTTCGGGCCCCTACCGCCACGACACGCCTACCTCTTACAGGTCACCGCCCTATCAACACACCTCTTAGAGCCACTGCCACCAAGACATTATATCCCCTTTGAACTATTACCACCATAGTATGCCCATCTCATTGCGTCACTGACGCTTCAACATACCTCTTAGGGCTGCTACCACTACGGTACGCCCACCTTAATTTAAGTCCCTGCCCCATGGTACACTCATCCCTTATACATTTTGATTATACATTTGCATTAGCATATTCACATGGATAGTGAGCCAGACCTGGTAGGAGAATGACTCCCGTCGGTACTATTCAAGGAGTTGCCCGTTTGAAGCTGTCGGTCACCGAAATCAAAATCCCGTCACTCGCTTTGAAAGGACATTTTAATTTACACACACACACACACACACA
>JXCR01130887.1:188039-241832 GCA_002079205.1 Phalaenopsis hybrid cultivar | reverse complement strand
ATATATATATATATATATATATATATATATATATATATATATATATATATATATATATATAAGTTTTAGAAAAAAAAATGAAATGAAACTAACCACATACTTTTCACAATTTAAATGAAAGAGTACTATACCTCAATCCTTTTATCTATCCCGAAGGATAAACACAATACTTGAGGATGAGGTTGGATCAAATAAACTAAGAAATATATGATATCTACTTGGTATGTGAAACTGTTTTATTTGCTGACAATTTCTTCTATTTAATATGAAGAATTAAATAGAGTTTATTTTAAGCTGGGTTCAGAAAAGCTTCCTATAAGGGCAAACCCTTATAGTTAATTACATCTCAAATGACAAAAGTCACTTAAGAAAACTCTTAATAAAAATCAGGAAATATAAACTTCAAGGAGTTCAAAAGGATAGGACTTTTCAACGGAATCAGACAAAGTGGCGATAAATGGGAATGACACAAATTTGAAATATTTTATTGTAGAATCCAAAGGAGGAAGAACTAGGGGATGTCATAGATCCGAAGGAGAACCTCAACGACTTCCCAGTCTATCCTGTTATTTGGCCTCAATTTTCAGGATAAATTATTTAAATGTTTCATTTTTACGAATTTTATTTTTTAAGGCTTATATTTGTGTGAAAAGATCATACAAGTAGCCTGGAAGATGTGAGGATTTAGGTCATGACAAACAACAACCTCGAAATCCTAAGACGAGTTAGGGCTTATATTGTACAACAGAGCTATACAAAGGCCTAAAGATAAGGTGAGGATTTATGTTGCATAAGCAAACTACCTCAAAGTCCAATGGCCTGGTTATTTAATTCTAAAGAAGGATATGTTGTTGTAGTTGCTCTTTCTGTTGAAGATGGTCATGCTTACCATAGTGATAGCTTCAAGCTCATCATCGTGGCGAGTTCAAGTTCTCCAGTGTGTCAAGTTATGATGTCAAATCAGATGTGCCAATGGTTGTAGTTCTTTAAATGTTATGGGGCTTATTAAAGTTGATTAGAGCGACATTGGTTAGGATCATACGGTTCCCTCGTTATGGTACTACTATTTTCTATTAGATTCATTTAGTCCAAATAAATTTACTAAACTCAACTTAATGAATTTCATACTTTCATTTAAACCGTGGGAAGCCTCTTTAGCAACCGTAGGTTTCCTCCTCCGCAGGATTCCGGATCATCCGATAGAGACGTCTTAATTTGGTTACATTTATAGTTTTGTGATGTTTGTGATTAAATTTTGAGTTGTTTTATATTTTAGTTGTTGTAGGGGTGAAGTTTATCTTGGTTGATTTTAGTTTTAGTTGACGACTATCCTAGCAGTTTTGGTTTTCATGCAGGGTGACATCGTTGTTTAACATACCGGATTGTGTTTTTTGTTGATACGTGTAGGTGAGTAAGTACAATAATGTGATGAAAAGTAAAGTATGAAAACTAAAAAAATGAAGGTAAGTAAATCACAATAAAAATGTACCTAAATAGTCTTCTTGTCATCTTCAACTAAAACTTAAAATGCATTTGAGAGCATTTACATATTAAAAGCATTTTATGTAGAGCGAGAATAAAAGGTTCTGGTGATCTACTAAATTCTAAATCATAGCTTGGTGTGCTCCTACTAATTCATTTGAGGATGATTTAATTAAGTAAAACATACTAAGATTAGTAGACCACTGAGGTATCTAGAAGGTTAGGAGGAAGAAGCAAGTCCATGCTTCCCTCTCATCGCCTGGTGAAAAGTCTCGAGCTCATTTTAACTTATGATATTGCTTAGTGATTCATCCTGTAAATACCTCTAGTGCTCAGTGAACATCGATGTTTCAATTATCCCAAAGAGTAAGGTGATTACCATTTGTCATTTAATCTGAGAAAACCTTTAAAAGGGGTAAGTTAATGTTATTAAGACACTTCACCAATTTTAGCTTTAACTTTGGCATGTAGTGGTTTTTTTTTAAAGGTGTTCAATTTCTAGTTACATTCACTTTTCTGATCCTCATTTACCCAAATTTGATTTAGCCTAAATCTAAGCCCTTAAGACCTTGGTGGTTACATTAGTAATTTTTGAAAGAAATTGAATTTTAAGTGATAGTAATTCTTCATCAAAACATTTGAATGTCATTTGAATACCAAATAGGGGTGTTAAATTAGTGAGCTATTTACATCCAAAATCATATACCTAAGTTTAGGATTATTTAATTTTATAGACCTCCAAATTTTAATGATTTAGGAAATTGCAAATTTATCCTTTTATTAAGAAAATTGAAATTGGTTTCTACCAATTAATTCCTTATGTTTCAATCATCTGGACATGTTAATTAAGATCAAAGATTATCAATTTCCCTTTCTTGAATTAAGCCTAAATGTTAATTAAGACCAAATTTCAAAAATTATACCTTTGCCCCTAAGACTCTATCCCTTCATAATTCATCAAATTTAATTCAAATGACTTTAGAATTTTTATCCTACATCACTCATGGGCCAATTAAGACACAAAAGGAGAAAATGTGGATATTTTTTCAAAATTTAATTTAATTTATATAATCATTTACATGCAAAAATAAGATTTTTCAAAGAAAATTCATTAAATTGACCAAAGAAAAGCCTAACCACTTGAAATTTTTACTGAAGGTAGACTTAGACCAGAGAACCACTTAGACCAAATTTCATGATTTTTTGAGTTTTATTTGAATTATCAAAATTATTTTAAGCTCTAGAGTATTAATTAATTATAAAATATTTTAAATGTTTAAAATTAAGTTTTACATTTTTATTTAATCTCTCTGAGGTCAAAGAACTTAGAGAAATAAATTTAATATTTTTATGTTTTTTCTTTGAATAATTAGAATTATTTTAGTGAGAAATTAAGGAATATCCTTTTTTAGTCGTTAAAAATTATTTTAAGCTTTAAAATTAAATACCTTCACTTAGAAAATTTGGAAATGTATTCTAGTTGCTCCTAAGTGTTAGGAAATAATTTAAAACATTTTCATGAATATTATTAATTTTATGATTTTTATTATTATTCAATTATTCAAATATTTAAAATATGCTTAGAAATGAAATTTTTGCTTCAATTACAATTTTATTTTTAGAAAATTCCTCTAATCACATAAAGCTCCCAAAACCAACTTCATAAATTTTTTAGTTGTATTTTAATTATTATGATTATTTTAAGTTTTAAAAGTGTCTTTTAACTTAGAAAACTAAATTAGGTTATCACTCCAAATGTTTTGAAATTTTTATGAGGAGTCCCTTGAACATTAAATTATAGTGGAGAATTAAAAGCAAGTCATTTAGATGTTTATTTTTTCTAAATTAATTTTCTTTATATTTTAGGATTTTATAAAAATTAGGTGTGTTCTTAATGACTTAGCTCATAACAAATTTTTCTTAGGGTTCTCTAGTCAAAATGAACCTACCAAAATTTTCTTGGATTTTTTTAAGCAACATGCTAATTATTATAATTAACTTTCCAAATCAGATGCATAAACTTGAAAAATATAGATCTATGTCTAGGGTCTGCTCTGACTTTGGAAAAATCAGGGAACATCCCGCATGACAGAGGCAACAATATTCCAAAATATCAAGCCTTAGTGAAATACTTGAATTCATGGAGAATCAAAATACTTAGAACATTATTTAATTAAACAAAAATAAAGTATACATCAAATAAACTTCAAACCATTTTCACATTGTTCTCCTTTGTTCACTGAGCACTACGATAGTATTATTTTATTTTTGTGATTTTTCTACACCGAGATATGAATTTTTGAAGGTATGGGAAATTTTCTGAATTAAATAAATCCCTATTTTCCTACAAAAACATGTGACGCCACGACATCATGAGATGGCTTCAAAGATTTGTGTGGCGCGCTTTGGTTGGAGGCCGCCATCCATTATGTATGAAGCATACGTCCAACGCGATCCTAGCCATCCGCTAATACATGTGCCATCTAACGGCTCTGCCTTTTCGTCTCCAGCTGGTGTGAACTCATGACCGTTATCCTTAAAACCTTAAGATCTCACTCATTTCTCAACCAAACTCATTCGGGTTTGATCCTATAGACTCGTCTAAGTGAGACAAACATATCCATACAGTAAACATGCCATTAAGTTAATCCTAATCCCATATAGAGTCAAAATAGGCTCAAGAAGAGGGGGATTCATTAACTTTACTCTCAGAAGTGAAGCTTCAATCAGAGGTGCTCAGCATTTTCATGGAGGTCCAAGGATGCTAGGGATGAAGCCTCTTGCCATGATGAAATGCCTAAGCCCAAATTTGATCAAGACCAAAATTGGGTGTTTATGAAAGTCTAGGGTAGAGGCTCTCGGTGAGAGGGCCTTGATGGTGCTTTATCTTCTTTCACTGTGGTGAAGGTGTGGGCAAGTTTAATTGAGATTTGGTGCACTATGGAGGTGTGGCCAAACTTGTCTTGTTCCCGGTTGGAATCAAGCTAAGAAATTGAGCACAGGCAATTGGAATTAGGGCAAAGAGGTGGTTGGTTTGCACTTAGGAGTTCTCAAAGAAGCTATAGGAGCAATTGGGAAATCTCTCCTTAAGAAAATTTTAGCACCCCTTTTTGGGCTGTGAAGATACCATTTTATAGCTATGGTCGAAGTGGTGAGCTCAGGGCCTGACTTTGGGAGCAAAAGCCTGCTTAGGCGGTGGGCCAAGAAGATCTAATAATTAATTAGGGGTGATTTGTCCTGTAGGGTTGAGATTGGGTTTGATTTAGGGATGGTGGCCATCGATTTTGAGGTGCTCTAGTGACTAGGCCAGCTGGCGTGGCCAAGGAGGTGGCTAGGAGGTCAGGTGAGCCAGTGGGAGGGTTAATTATTTTTAACCCTCAATGACAAGTGATGATGGGAGAGATTTTTGGTTAAAGCCCATAAATGGGCATGAATCCATTAATTTAGGGATCCAATGGTCCATATCTCACCATGGCTGGTCTAAGGGGGTTTAGCCTAGTCCATGGAGTGTGTTCAGTGGCTGTGGAGTCATAAATTTGGTGGTTGTACGGTGGCTAGGCTAATTTTTGTGTATGGGTCCAATGTGGGTCCAAATGACAAAACATTGGGTTTGGGTTAGGATAGCCATGACTTTAAGCCCAATTAATTGATCAACATTGTGTAGATGATTGTAACGAAGGGTTTTGGTGGATTGAAATGATTTTGAGCTCAATTGGGCGTTCAATTTGAAGGATTTTGGAATTTTGGTCAATTTGGGTATGTATGGCTAGACTTGGATCTAGATTGGGCTAGGCTTGGGAAATTCTAGATTTATTGTTGCGAATGGTGTTTAGGAACATCATGAAGAGTCTTACACATAAATTGGGTGTCAATTTTTGAGTTAGGGCAATCAATTTGGTGGAATTTCGAGGCATGGCCAATTTGGGGGAAATTTGTTGGATTTGGGCAAAAATTAAATCAAATTGAGGATTAACCAAGACCAATTTAAGGTCAACTTTGGTGTGTAGGATTGTTATGAAGAGTATAGGATTTAAATTGGGGCAAATTGAGTAGGCTATGGGGTTCAATTTGGTGGGATTAAGTCATAGGGCCTAAATTGGGGGTTTGACTTAGATCAAAATTGAGCTCTAAGAATGGGCTAATTTGGTTTAGATTGGTCATATGAAAGGTTAATTTAAGTTTAGACTTAAATTTGAAGAAAATTGGGCTCAAATTGTTGGACATTTGAGGAAATTGGGCCCTCAAAGGAAATTTGGGGGTTTTGGTCAAAATGGCCAAATTGGCCAAATTGGGTTTAATTAAAGGGTCCAAATTGGTTTTGGTGACATTTAGAGTGATTTTGGAGGTTTGGGAGATTTGGAGTGCGAAGGATATTTTTGTAATTTTGGCCATTTGGTGGGTATTTTGGTAAATTTGAATTTTTTTGTAGTTTTTGGTTACTTGGGTATTTTGAAAAGGTTTGAAATGATTTTTGAAAAAAATTGGGTATTTTGGGTGAATTTTGGGTTTCAAAGGTATTTAGGTACTTTGGGGGGATTCAGGGGCAAAATGCCAAGTTGAGTATTTTGGTTGGGTCGGTCGGGGTACTAACCACCATATATGAGCTACGAACTAATGAAAACCCCATTTAGGTCCTCTATGTACTGGTCTTAGCTAAACCCTAGCCTAGGGCCAGTGGTTTTAGGGTCCCATCAATATGAGTCTCCCAAAAAGATAAAGGGATCGAAGTCAAAGAAATTTTGGGTTTATAGTTGTGAGTGATTGTGAGTGAGAGTGAGTGAAAGTGAGTGAAAGTGAGTACCTTAGCTTCAGACTAGCCCCAAGGAAAACCTTAAGGTCAAATAGTCTTATGGGAACTCTCTTTAAGCTCCCTCATAATGCCCCGCCTACTAGGTGCTAGAGGTTAGGACCAATATGTAGAGCCTCAAGTTGAGCAAAGGGGAGTTTAGAATTTCTAATGGTGAGGATTTTTTTTCTAGTTTTCTAGGATTAGTCAAAAGGAAAGTCCTATGGCTAGACCCTAGGCAAAGAGGAAAAACTAAATGTCAACCAAAAGTGAGGTCAACAAATGGAATCCCAATAGGTGTGGTGTGCTGACAACACACCACTCGTATTGACGTTAACTGACGAGATCAACAAAAGCAATACATGCTCCTAAATCAACAGACCTAGAAGGAGGTGTAGAATTGTGTGCGCTATTTGCTTTCGTTGGAGGAATTAACAAGTGATTATGTGACCAACATTGAGGATTAAGAACTCTCGTTGGGTATTGAAGAGTGGTGTTGATTTATCAAAGTTTAGGTTTTTATAGAGGAAGAGAATCAGTATTTAGGTGATGACCTTGAAGATTGAGAGTAGGATGCCATGGTGGGGGTCTTATTCCTATCTCAAAAGGTGTGAGTAGGGAATTGGACGCTGTGGAGGGGGTCTTACACCAATATTGAAGATGTTGGTAAAGAATTGGAAGCCGTGGAGGGGGCCTTACACCATTATCGAAGATGTAGGTAGAGAATTGGAAGCCGTAGAGCAGGTCTTACACAAATCTCAAAGATGTAGGTAGAGAATTGAAAGTCGTGGAGGGGGCCTTACACCAATCTTGAAGATGTAGGCAGAGAATCAGAAGCCGTGGAGGGGGCCTTACACCATTCTTGAAGATGTAGATAGAGAATTGAAAGCCATGGAAGTGGCCTTAAACCATTCTCGAAGATGTAGGTAGAGAATTGGATGTCATGACGGGGGCATTACACCAATTTGAAAAGGTTGTGTCACATTGGGAAGGAAAGCTCTGTGGCCCACATCAAACCCAGGAGGTAGTGGAAAGGATATTAGCGTCTCGGTACTGGCTTTGAGAGTAAAGGTATAGTACAGAAAGTTTGTGGTGTCGAACTCATAAGTGTGTGTCATGTAAAAAGATTGACATTCGTGAGGAAGATGTGTGAAATTTTGTGAGGTTTTGTGCAGAATGTGAAATTCTGCGAAGATGTGAGGAGAATTAGTGTAGACAAGGATAGTCGTGCTGCGCGAGCAAAGAGCAAGAGACCTTGAAATCGAGAGAATCAACTCGAAAGACTTATTTTATTTTCTTTTTATTTTATCACATTTAATTATCAAAGTATGTTTTTGAATTTTTTTTAAATTTTTTTGTTGGTTGAATCTTTTTTAAAGAGTATTTTATTTGAGTTTTATTATTATCAAGCTTTTTATTATTTCGTTCTTTGTTCATTGTAGTCCTAAACCATCATATGGCTCTGTGGCTTTTATCAATCACTAAAGGGCAAATGAAAAAACTGACAAAATCCTGAAAGATATTTCATTAATCAGCTCCAATAAGTGTTACAGGTTGAGTGTAGGCCAAAGCCTCAAAAAGTACAATTATGCTGATTGCATCAAAGTACCTAAAAAAATATCCAATGCTGAGTACATATCTTAGGCTGAGCATGTCTAATATATATATATCATATCTACTATGATGAATTGCAGTAAAAAGGAATCCTCTGAGCATCTATCTCTGATGGGGCAAGCTCCTGATTGAGCCGACCTACTAAGCCATTCCCCAAGACAAGAGTTCCTTTTGCATGTTCTTAGAGGTGCAACCCTCTCATAGCTCGTAAGGCAGTAACTCTTCCAACTCCAGGTCTAGCCAGAATCCGTATGGCATTTTGTTGTCATCCATGCATGTACACGCTATGGTGTCGTACACCTAGAATGCAGTGCTTGGCTATGTCTGCTCCATTTCCTGTAAGAGCCAGCAGTAAACCCACTGTTAGTAGAATCTCCACAGATCCTTTGAATTCACCGTGGTTGACAACATCTATATCTTTTTCAAACAAATTTTTGCTCTTGCTCATGAAATACATCATGCAGAAAGGTCTTATAAAGTCAAAATGGTCAATGTGCGGGGGTGTGCGGTTGCCTTCATCATATATGTTGATAATACATCGGTTGGGAATACAGTCAGCTAGGAGTATGCTCCATCGGACCATTCTCTTAATTATCCATTTTATCATGGGGGCAGCAGATCCACCTAATTGTGTCTCAGAATCCCATGAGGATTTCCTTGTCTGTCTTTAGTAAAGTTGTAACAACAGCCACATTTTATGGTGATCCTGCCCTTTCCACACATCTATTTTTGTGGTTCGGAATAGGTTCTTTCCATTAGCAGGACTGCTAGACCCCTATCTCTTAGATAAAAAATGTAGTCGAGAATACTTCTCTCATCACTTTTGGAGAAGACCCTCGTATATAGCTCTGAGCCTTGTAGTATATTAATGAACCTTCCTTGAACTTCTTCATAAAATTCAAAATCTCTTGTTGTACTTTACACATTTTGTAGTATTCTTCTGTGCTGATTATTAGCAGCTGTTAAGCAGGTTCCCTCATTTCAACATCGGCGGGAATCTAAGTTGGTGCTGCTTTTGTCTCCAACGGAATGTATGACTCTGCATCCAACATGATATATGGCTCTATTCCCAACGAAACATATGGTTCTCGGGTAATGAGCAGTCTAAAATCCATCATCGGTGTATGCGTACTCTTCAAAAATACTGTAGCGCTTCAAGTGGAAGACGTTGCAGTCCGGGCATTCCACAAATGCCCGGTAGCTGGTGTACGTGCAGGTATCTCGGCATTGCATGTCGGGTAACCCGTACAAAGAACATCTGAAACTGGAGGTATCTCCGGATCTGTAACAAATCCAGACTCATCTTCTGTAGCAGGAAAACTGGAAGAGGTCTCTCTCATGCCTAGATCGTATATATTCCCCTCAGGAATAGGGATGAACACGTTTTCCGTCTCTTTCTTGCGTCTTCTCTCTTTGCGTAAGAAAGCCCTATGCTTCCGATGGTTAGTGTTCCTGCGCTGTGTTCTCTGTAGCGGTGCATCTGACACTCTTTCATCATTGGCAGCAACTAGGCCTTTGTTTGGCGTAGCTATCATAGACGGTAGGCGATTGGTTCCCTCCATCAGGTCTTGTTGTACTATCGCAATTTTCCCTTTCAGCGAGGAACTGTCTTTGGTGCTTAACTTTAGTAGCGATGGTAGCCCTTCCTTTTATTGATGGCTAACCACGTCCATCATGGGAACCCCATAATCCATGTCGACTTGACTAAAATCCATGTCAAAGTCTATGGTGCAGCCCTGCAGTGCCCTTTCCTCATTGCGTGCGAGGTTCCAATCATCTTTAAAAGCCAAGATCAGCCTCTAGCTTGACATTTCTTTGCAGACGGTAGGAAAAATATCAGTGAGTTGAAACTTAGTGTGAACAAGAATAAAATAAAGTATTTATCAAAGAAAAATTTAGTTTATGTTGATGAGAAAATTATTTGTTCATGTATGTATTTTGTTTAATTTAGTAGAATATCAAATTTAAAGGTAGAAAAGATTAAATTGAAATATGTAATTTCAAAAATTTTCATTATATTGAGGTTAATTTTATTACAAAATTTTTAGACCCGATCACAGACGTTTTGGCCAAATAAACAACCCAGAATAATCAAAATTCCAAGATTTCAATTCAAGTAATGTCAAGTTGCATAGTATGTCTCCAAGTATCGTCCGTTGATTGACAACATGGGTCTTTTGCCTCGAAAATCTACCAGCTGGTAGGCTCCTCCTACGTAGACTTTTTCTGCTGCAAATGGTTCTTCCCAAGTTGGCTCAAATTTTCCACCTATCTTGCAGTGTGCAAGAATAGGTCTTTTGAGAACTAGAATGAGATCACAAATTTTAAATATCCTTACGTGGACCAATTTACCATGGGCTTGTATCATCTTTGTCTGGCAAAGCCTCAGATGTCATTGTGCTTCTAGTTATTTTCCTTCAAGACTCTTTAATTCTTTGAGTCTGACTTTTGCACTTTCTTCTATCATAAGCTGGTTGGCGACAATGAATCTGAGAGATGGATTCTAAACCTCTAACGGTAGTACGACCTCAAACCCGTACATGAGCATGTAGAGTGTGCACTGAGTGGGAGTCCTGAACATTGATCGGTATTCCCAGAAGGCTTCTAATAATTTCTTGTGTTAATCTCATTTATTTTTCTCCAGTGTTTTCTCTAAAATCTGTACCAACGCCTCATTGAAGGCTTCAGCCAATCCATTTGCTCTGGATAGTTAATTATAGATTATCTCCAGTCTATCCCGTGTTGTTTGACGAAATTATTAATTTTGGTACTTTTAAAGGTTGTCCCATTGTTGGAAATTATTCTTCGCGGTACTCTTAAACGATAGATGATTTGGCTTTTGAAGAATTAAAGGACATGTTGTACCGTAAACTCCCATAACGGTAATACCTTTGCCCATTTATAAAAGTAATATGTGGCGGCAAGTATAAATCTGTGTCCTTTAGAAGACAAAGGGTTTATCGGGCCTATTATGTTCGTGCCCCAACACTTAAATGGCCATGAGGTGATCGTTGGTTGTAGCACATTTGGAGGTTGGTGCAAGAACACTCCATGCACTTGGCACTGGTCATCTTCTAGCTGTATCCATGCAATCAGACATCATTGCCAACCAATAATATTTGAGTCTCTTGTTCTTCATTTTCATCTTCAACCCTGATTGGTGAGTTCCACACAATCCAACGTATACTTCTTTGATAATATTTTATGATTCTACTTTGCTTAAAAATCATAGCCACATCTGGTAGAATGATCTTTTATAGAGGGCATCACCTATCAAAGCATATGACATAGCCCTCTTTGTGATGTGGTGTGCTGCTGACTTGTCCTCTAGTAGCTTTCCAGTATACAAATATTCTATTAATGGCTTGACCCAATCTTCATTGTTATCAGCAACCACAACCATCATTTCTTTTTCCTTTCTAAGCTTGTGTAGATTGTCAAGGTCAACTTGAGACAAAACTTATCTTCCTTGTACTGTAATATCAACAGAATCCTCTAGGGGACATGTCGGCTCCTTAGCAAGTTTTGCTAGAGCGTCAGCAGGGCATTATCTCCCCTAGGAATCTGGTAGAAAGTTACACTAGGAATCTGTTCCAGCAATTTCATTATGTATCAGTGATATTCTACTAGTCTTGACCTTAAAATCTTGTATTGTCTGATGACTTGCTTGATGACGAGCAGAGAGTCTCCATAGATAACAATATTTGTTATATCCATTTAGATTGCCAACTCTAACCCGGTAATTACTGCTTCATATTCTGCTTCGTTGTTCGTGCATGGCTCTGTTAGGTGGTATGAGAACCTGAACATACCCTTATCTGGCGTGATAAAAATCAAATCAATCCCTTCTTTGCCTGGTATAACTATGCCTGATCCTTTATGTTTTATTGCTAAAGAAGATCTGTCAAAGTACATATCCCAGCGTTGCACACTAAAGAATTCCATTTATAATAGTTGCTCATCTAGTAGTTCATCATTAAGAGGGGACCCAGCTGGAAGTGGGTGTGCAACGAGGAAGTCTGCTAAAATCTGTCCCTTGATAGCACGAATGGGAATAAAAGTTATATCAAATAGCAATAAAATCATGGAACATCTTGCAAGACGTCCAGAGAGTGTTGATCGAGTCATCAAATATTGCAATGGATTAACATTTGAGATTAGGGTAATCTTATGAGAAAGCATGTAATCTCTAAGCTTTTGGGCAGCAAAAATTAAAGCTAGACAATGCTTTTCAATAGGTGGATACCTTATCTCCATCGGTACTAGGCGGCGACTCAAGTAGTATAGTGCGTTTTCTTTACCATTGTCATTAACTTGGGCTAAGAGGGCTCCAAGGGAGTCGTCTAAGGCCGTGGCGTAAAGTATCAAAGGTTTTCCTCGGATAGGGGCTGCCAAAATAGGAGGTTTCATTAAATATTGTTTAACATCCTCAAATGCTCACTGGTATTTATCTACCCAAATGAATTCGGCATCTTTTTTAATTAATGTCTAGAAGGGCTGACACCTACTTGAGAGATTAGAAATAGAGCGTGACAGATATGCCAACTTTCCTTGGAAGGAACGTAGTTACTTTAAGGTTTTGGGTGGAGGCATTTCCAAGATAGCTTTATTCTTATTTAGGTCGATCTTGATTCCACGATGACGGACAACGAATCCTAGAAATTTCCTAGAGGTAACGCCAATGATGCACTTTGAGGGATTCATTTTAATGTCATATTGTCGTAACCGTTCGAACACGATCATAAAATTGTACAAATGGTCTATTTTTCATTTGCTTTTGATGACCAAAACATCCATGTAGCATTCCACTTGGTTATTAATAAGATCTTCAAAATCCTTCATCATTGCACGTTGATATGTTGCTCTAGCATTCTTCGACCCAAATGGTATCACTGTGTAGCGTAAAATCCCGATAGGTGTTTTGAAGGCTATAAGTATTGCATCCTCGGGAGCCATCTTAATTTGGTCGTATCCTGACGATCCATCAATGAAATAGAAAATCTCATGTGTCAAAGCGATGTCCACCATCATTTCTAGTATCGGTAATTGAAATTCTTCTTTTGGACACACTTTATCTAAATCTCTGAAGTTGACACAAACATGTATTTGTCCATTTTTCTTCTTAACTGGTACAATGTTAGTTAACTATGTGGGGCATTGCTCTTTTTTTTCATAGTTAGCGTCTATTAACTTCTTCACTGCAGCTATGACTTGCTGTTCTATTTTGAGGTGCATTCTTCTAAGAGCTTGTTTTACTGGGTTTATTTCTTTGTCTACCTCGAGTTTATGAAATGCAACCTCTGCTGGCAGTCTAGACATTTCATCAAAATTCAATGCAAAGTAATCTTTAAACTCTGTTAATAGTTTGATCAATTCTAACAATTCTTCATCGTTAAGTAGAGAACTTATTAATGTAGGTCGGGGTCGTTTTTCAGTCCCGAGGTTAATTTCCTTCAATTTATCAATAGTTGGTTTAATCTCTTCCTCAAATTCTGGCAGCGCATCTTCTATTAGCTGATCAGTACAGTCATCCTCCATATCGAGGCAATCCTCTTCTAATTCACTAGTAACAACCATGAAAATTTCTGAATCATTGATTGGTCTGACTATACCAAATTCAAGACCCTCTTTCGAGTTGGGAGTTCAACTTTTAACATCCCATAATTTTTTCAAAAAGTTTTATTTTATCCTTTGGCAATTGTTTTGGCAAATGCCCCTACTAAATTAACTTTTGTACACAAGGCAAAAAGTAACCAAAATGCAATTCCATTAATTCATTAGGATCATCATCAAAATTTATATGGTTTTCAAGATTAGTAGAGGTAGAAGCAAGATAAAACTTGATCGGCTTTGAACCAGTGCTACGGACTTCCTTGAGCTCTAAACTCTCTACCTTTTGAGGGAGAATTAGAGTAAGGGTCATGTCGTTCAGATAGTGGTTTATCCGATCATACATCATCTCATATTTGATTTTATCCACATCGTCTAAGGATATCTCGTCTTGAGATTTATTTTGTTTTGTCATCATTATATCATCTTTAGAACTGTCTTCATCACCAAGGTTGATGGTGGGCCTTGTCCGTTCAACAAATAAATTGGTCCTTCCTCGTCCACGTCCCCGGCCACAACCTCGCGTGCATGAACTAAAAGAACCCCCACAAATTTGTTATAAAAGAGGGGTGAAAGATTGCTGAAGCGGAGTTGAATGGCTTCCTCTTTGTGATTGTTCTGAATCTTAACTTTTGTTTGTCACAATTTCATGAGAGAAGAAAGTTTTCTTTGGAGGCTCGTAGTAGGCGGCATCCTCATGAATACCAACTTCATGAATTGAAAAAGATTGTAGATCTCCCTTGATGCAATGCTCATGTCCCTTTTTGTAGTACTCGATGCACTGGTGTAGAGCGATGGAACCATGTTGTGTTTCTGAATCCACGGTTGACCCATTAAAGCGTTGGAAGAGGTCTTGGCGTAGATGATATTAAATTTAGCAGTTGTTACGAGTTCTCTAACTGTCATAAGCAATTTAATGGATACAAGGGCTCTCTCTCCCTTTTGATTGAATCCTCTTAGCATTATTTTATCGGTCGTAAGTTCCCGAGCTTCAATATCCAAATAAGCTAATGTCTGTAGACTCTTCAAGTTGAGGGATGCTCTAGGATCTATTAAACTGTGAACAACACAAATTTACCAATGTTAATGGAGATGTAGAGTGGACGGTTGTGGTTAGTGGTACCAAGCACAAAGTCTTCATCTGTGAAGGTTACCCAAACTATTCTTTCAACGAGCAAACTGCATCTGAGGATGTGCTGGCCAACTGGGCTAAACAAATCTCTGTGTCAAGCAAGACTATGACCAGAGTCTCTCTCATTTCCTTTGAAA
The DNA here is from genome assembly GCA_002079205.1 of Phalaenopsis hybrid cultivar. Taxonomy (NCBI): domain Eukaryota; kingdom Viridiplantae; phylum Streptophyta; class Magnoliopsida; order Asparagales; family Orchidaceae; genus Phalaenopsis; species Phalaenopsis hybrid cultivar. The sequence continues at coordinate 227,071 of JXCR01130887.1, read as the reverse complement.
AGATCAGAGCATCATAGATGTATAATCTGGCTGGCAACTTTCTAGGATGAGGTAGCACATTGTAATCCACTTTATACGATCCTCCCATTTTCTCTTGGTTATGTGGTTCTTCCACTAGCAGAGGTGGAGGTAGCTCTTCTCGTGTTATTATTTGCTTTCCTTTATCTATTGGAGCTATTCTTAGGGGTGATACCATAATACTCCTCATGTTTACTTCTGCTTCTTGAGATATCATTGTTGAGTCTTCTGATGTTTCTTCTTTGTCGAAAAGATCAAAGTTCATGGCAAGTGATGCACCGCGTCACTTGAGGATTAGTTTCTCACTCCCAATGCTGCCGTAAGCGGTATTGTTGATTAGTTCTTTGGTCTTGTTAGCAAGTTCATCAGACATAAGTACAATTTGAGGATAGTTTTGGGGATCGAGATCAAAGTTATATTGTTCAAAATCAATTACATCATCAATAGAAACAGTTAAAATGTAGCCAAAATCATAATCATTATATTCGTAAGACTCCGAAGGTGTCAAAAGATAATCATACAAAGTCAAGGGTTTGAGGATTTTCTTCCCCGGATCTGAGATAACTAATCTAGTAAAGGCGACACCTATCCTACCCCCCGTGCCATCAATCTTTGTAGTGGTGTTCTTCTTCTTCTTTATCTTTGATGATGACGGATATTCTTGTGAAATCTTCATCTCGAGCTTGGCAGGCTGAGACCCTGAACGGAGGCTTGTTTTGAAGCACTCTGAATCTGGTTCAATATTTTCTTGAGCTTGTTCCAAGTTTTACTCCATCCATCTTTTCTAGTATACCGATCATTTGGAGAGTTTGGCTTAGACAAAATCATATTTATGAAACCTTTTTCAGGTTCTTTTAAATATTATTTTGGGATCGTTATATTCCCTTATTTAATGTTCCTCTCGAGCCAGTCTTTAAAGATGAGACATTCTTCTATAGTGTGCTTTAGTAATCTATGATATGGACAATAATTTGGTTGATCTTTCTTGTCGACCTCTTCGGGTTTCTTTGGATCTGGTAGTCTGTACTCAGGATTCTTCATCAGACTTCTGAACATATTTGGTACGGCTTCGTCTTTGAAGGAATATACCACTTTCCTACATTCCACAATGGTCATTTTCTTATTCTCTGTCCAATATGATCCTCCCTGAGGTGATTGCTGGCTAGACTGACCATACTGTTGTGTTAGTTGTTGAGTGTACTGTGATGACGATTAACAAGGGTTTTTTGCATGTATCTTCATTAGTTGTTTTCCTTTATTGATCGTTGCGACTGTTCCAAACTTCTTTTCAAATATTCTGGTTACCTTGGATTTCTTGTGAGAATCCATATGTTTAGTTTCTTCTTGAAGGCTGTTGGCTTTACTGAGTAGCTCCTCAATGGATTTAGTGGTGAGTCCTTTAAGCATGAAAGCTACTGGCCCATGGATGCTTTTGAGTAAAATCTCAATCGTGTGATGTTCCTGTAGCTGAGGTTCACATTTCATGCTAATGTTTCTCCACCTCAAGATGTAATCCACTAAAGTCTTGTTGAGCTTTTGCTTTTCTATCATGAGATCTCCAATAGACACATGATGTTGCGCTCTGACAAAGCTTTTCACAAATAATTGTTCCAATTCAGTGAATGTCTTAACTGATCTGTTGTGTAAATTAACATACCAATCAAAAGGAATCTCAGACAAGCTACTGACAAGCTGTTGGAAGAGTAAAGCTTCGTTACCTCTTTTGTTGCTACAACTAGCTCAAAAATGTTCTATGTGTTGTTTGGGATTTCCAATCCCATCAAATATCTTAAATTTTGGGGAAACAAAACCCTTAGGGAAGGGTATGGAATCTAATTCTTCCGGGTCTAGTCTACTCTTTAAAACCAATGAACCATTCTTAGATTGGGTTAAGGCCTCCCGAACTTGCTCGACCATTTGCTTAAATTCCTTCTCTGGCATGGCGCTCGATGGAGAACGCTTCTTTTGTTGCTCATCTCTGTTTGCTGAGGCAACTTATATTCTTTCATCTGTGATATGTATAATATCTGGTTGGTTGACCTCTGAAGAGGCTAAGTGTGGCACTTGAGATTGTCCTTAAAATATGTCAATGACAGTCATGGCAGCGGCCATCTCTTCCATTCTTTTCTCCATTTGGTTGATTTGTTCATCCTTAGGAAGACAGCCTTATGAAATTCATCTATGGTGTTCTCTTTGATGAGAAGTTGAGCCTCGCATGTAGATGCAGCGGCTCCGGTTTTAATGACAAGGACATCCATGAAATCTTCCTCAAGGCTATTATTAAAGTCAAAATCTTCATCATTGTCCATGGAAACTCCATGTTATAGAGCCAACTAGGAAATCTCGACCCTAAGCTTTTGAACTTTTCTTTGATTATTGATTCTTGGATTGTCTTATGATCTAAAGAACCCTTTTGGACCTTCCCCACTTGTTCCTTCATCATACAGGCAATCACTGCGACAATATCAGCTATTTCATACCCTGACTTCATTCTATGATCCTACCCCGTGGGCTCACTGGATTGTATCGGTACAACGACCTTGAGTTTCCATACCTTTTTCTTTGATGGTAATGTCTTGAGATAGAGTGTCTCCGTAGGAGCATCGGTATGTCAAAGAAAAGTATGCTCCCCATGGTGAAGACAGATACAGTACTAGGCAATCTCTTCATATTTTCCTTTGGAACTTTAAGAACATCCTTGTAGTGGGCTATCGGTAGAATTCTTGGACCCATATGTGACTTAAGTAGCCGACGACCTGCGGTCCTAGTAACGATAGAATCACTGGTGATAATAGCGGTATCAACTCTGCTTCTTAAGCGAAACTAGACAGTAATGCAAGCAAGCAAATTTTCAGTTGAATTTCAATATTGTTTGGCAGATTTTACGTCCCTTAAGATTTCTTTCTTCGTACTAAGGGATACTGCATGTCCCACTCATTTAAGTAGTTCACTAACGGAACAACCTTTTTTGGCAGCTAGCCTCTTGAAAATTAAACCAACTCGGGTGATAGAAGTAGACTTCTTTCTCTCCACACTATGCCAATGAAGTGACGGTAACATAGCGGTGATCTTTTAGGTACTCTCATACCCATTGGTATCTATTAAAGGGTGGAATCTACTTCCTCGCAAAAGTGGATAAGTCACCGGTAATCCTGATTAGTTATGGTGAGGATCTTCATCAACAAGTACCTCTTTAGGAGTTTGGGCTTTAGTAGCCCTCCGAAACTTCATGTTGCGGTTTCTCCTTTGGGTTCGGGTTAATGGGGTAGTCCTCGAACTTGATCTTATTTCAAACACTCATGGCGGGACAGCTAACCCATCAGTCGAGTCTTCAATGGTCATAACTTCTCTTCCCTTAGCAGAAGCGGGAACAACAGACTAAGTAGGTGCAGTAAAAGTAGTATTCTTGACCTTCATATAAGAAGGAAAGTCCTTGTCGGTGTTATTTTTGGTGTCGAGTGGTGTTTATGGGGAGTTGTCTGTAAAAAGTTGTCGGTCACCGGAATCAAAATCCCGTCGCCCGCTTCGGAAGGGCATTGAAGTATGAAATTAAACTGACCCTATATTTTTCATAGTTTAAAATGAAATAGCACTGTACCTCAAATCTTGTATATATATCGAAGGATAAACACAAGACTTGAGGATGAGGCTCAATCAAATAAACTAAAGAAAGTATGACGTCCGTCAGGTCTACGAAGCCGTTTGTATTTACTGATAAGTTCCCCTATTTAATATAAAGGTTTAAATAGAGTTTATATTAAGCTGGGTTTGGACATGCTTCCTATAAGGGCATGGCCCTATAGTTAATTATATCTTAAATGACCAAGACTATCTAAGAAGACTCTCGATAAAAATAAAGAAATATTATCTTCAAGGAGTTTCAAATGAAAAGCAACCTAAGAAAACTCTCGATAAAAATCAAGAAATATTATCTTCAAGGAATTTCAAAGGGCAAAGTCACTTAAGAAAACTCTTGATAAAAATCAAGAAATATTATCTTCAAGAAATTTCAAAGGGTAACTTTTCAATGAGATCAGACGTAGAGGTGTGAAAGGGGATTGGTTCAAATTTGGAACATTTTATTGTAGAATTCAAAGGAGAAAGAACTAGGGGATGTCATGGATCCAGAGAATAACCTCGATGACTTCCCAAGCTATCCTAATATTTGGCTTCAATTTTGAGGAAAAATATTTAGGTGTTTCATCCTGCCAATTTTATTAGTTAGGGCTTACATTTGTGTGAAATGATCACACAAATAGATTGGAAGATGTGAGGATTTAGGTCGTGATAAACGACAACCTCAGAATCCTAAGATGAGTTAGGGCTTATATTATATAACATGGTTATACAAAGGCCTAAAGATAAGGTGAGGATTTACATTGCATAAGCAAGAAACCTTGAAGTCATATGGCTTTGTTATTTAAGTCTAAGGAAGGAAGATTGGTTTAGCTGGAGAAGACAAGTTTTGCTGCTGAAGATGGCCGTGTTGTCCACCGTGCTAGCTCCAAGTTCCTTACCGTGACGAGTTTAAGTTTTCTAATGTGTCAAGTTTTAATATCAAATCATGTGGCCCTATGGTTGAAGTTCTTTAAATTTTATGATGGCATATTAAAGTTGATTAGAGCATCACCGGTTAGTATCCTACAGTTCCCTCGTTCCGGTATCACTATTTTCTATTGGATTCATTTAGTCCAAATGAACTTACTAAACTCAACTTAATGAGTTCCATAATTTCATTTAACCCCTGGGAAGCCTCGTTAACAACTGTAGGTTACCTCCTCTAAGGAATTCTCGATCATCCGATAGAGACGTCTTGGTTTTCTTGAAGTTGTGGTTTTGTGTGATGTTTGTGATTAAATTTTGAGTTGTTTTATATTTTGAATGTTGTGGGGGTGAATTTTGTCTTGGTTGATTTTAGTTTTGGTTTTGGTTAACATGCAAGTTTATGTTGTTTTTATACATGCAAGTATAAAAGAAACAACGTAAGCATAAAGCATGTAAGGAAAATGGCACAAGAAAGACGGTGCTATAAACTGTAAAAGCGTACCTAGCGAGTCTTCTCGTTCCACCACCTGAAACTTAAAATGCATGTGAGCGCATTTATGAAGAGCAGGAAAAGTAAAGTTCTGGTGGTTTTCCTAACCCTATGTCATATTTTGGTAAGTCCTTAAAAGTTTAATTAAGAATGATTTCATTGAGCAAAGTATATTAAGTTCAATAGGCCTATGACGTATCCAACAAGTTAGGAGGAGGAAGTATGTCCATGCTTGCCTCTCACCAACTAGTGAAAAGCCTCGAGTCCATTGAAACTTATTATGTTGCTTAATGGTTCATCCTGTAAATACCCTTATTACTCGGTGAGCATTTATGTCTCAATTATCCCTAAGAATAGGGTAATTATCACATATCATTTAATTTGAAAATTTTGTGGGTGAAGACCCTTAAAGAGGCAAGTTTGTGTAATTTGAACACTTAGCCAAATTTTTAATCCTAATTGGGCTTAGTGGTGTTTCAAGGATGTTTCATTTAATTATGTTTATTTCTCTAATCCTTGTTTAATCAATTTTTTATTTAGTCTAAGTCACCACTAAGCCCTTAAGACCTAGGTGAGTGTCTTAATTAGTTTTGAAAAAGGGTTCAGCTTTAAGTGGTCATGATTCATGATTTGGATTCTATTTAAAAATCAAAATAGGGGTATTAAATTGATTAATTATTGGCTTCAAAAGTCATATCCCTAAGTCGAGGATCATTTAACTTTAATAAACTTCCAAATTTTAATAATTAGACATTTATTAACTTATCATTTTAATAAGGAAAGTAAGGTTGGTTTCTACCAATTAACCCCGTGTGTTTTAAGCATCAAATAAATTGATTAAGATCAGAGGTTACCCATTTCCCTCCTTGACCTAAGCCTAAATGTTAATTAAGGCTAAATTCCTAAAATTAGATTGCCCCTAAGGCTCTAACACTTCATAATTTGTCAAATTCAATTCAAATGACTTTCAAATTTTGATCCTACCTTATTCATGGGTCAATTAAGACATCAACAAAAAAAATGTGATTTTTGAAAATTTAATTTAATTTAATTATTTTCATGCAAAAATAGGATTTTTCAAAGAAAATTCCTAACTTAACCAAAGTATATCCTAATCCCTTGAAATATTTAATGGTGATAGACCTGGACTAGAGAAGCCTTTAGACCAATTTTCATGAATTTTTGAATTCTCTGTGATTTATCAAAATTATTTTAAGTTCTAGATTATTTAATAAAAATAAAATATTTTAAATGATGAAAATTGAGTTTTGTATTTTTTAAAAATCTTTCTAAGGTTAGAAAACCCAGTGGAGCAAATTTTATATTTTTCTAATTTTTCTTTGATTAATTTGACTTATTTTTAATGAAAAACTTATTTTTATNTCAATTCAAATGACTTTAAAATTTTTATCCTACCTCATTCATGGGTCAATTAAGACATCAGAGGAGAAAATTGTGATTCTTCAGAATTTAATTTATTTTATATAATTATTTTCATGCAAAAATAGGATTTTTCAAAGAAAATTCCTAACTTCACCAGGGTAAATCCTAATCCCTTGAATTTTTTATTGAAGATAGACCTAGACGGGAGAAGCCTTTGGACAAAATTTGATGATTTTTTGAATTCTGTGTGATTTACTAAAAATATTTTAAATGGTTAAAATTAAGTTTTGTATTTTTTAAAAATCTCCCTAAGCTCAGAGAACTTAGAGGAGCAAATTTTATATTTTTCTGATTTTTCTTTGATTTATTGGAATTATTTTAGTGAAAACTCTNTTTTCTAATTTTTCTTTGATTAATTTGACTTATTTTTAATGAAAAACTTATTTTTATCTTTTAAAAATTATTTTTAAGCTTTGAAATTCAATATCTTTATTTAGAAAATTAGGAAAAATATTCTAATTATTCCTAGTTATTAGGAAGCAATTTAGAACATTTCCATGAGTTTTATTATTTTTGTGATTTTGATGAATTTTTAATTATTTTAAATATTTAAAATAGGCTAAAAATCAAGTTTTCATTCTAAATATTATTTTATTTTTAGAAAATACCCTTGATCACAGAGAACTTAAAAAAAAAAAAACTAAATTTCATAATTTTTTAGTTATATTTTGATTTTTAAAAATCATTTAAATGCCAAAAGTGGTATTTATCATTTAAAATCAACTTAAGTTGTCAAATGAACTCAAAGTAGTTTGAAAATTTTATGATGAGTTTTCTGGATCATAAATCACAGTGAAGATTGAAAATCAAATCATTTAAATGTTTATATATTTCAAAAATTAATTATCTTAGCGATTTAGTGTTTGTAAAATTTAAGTGCATTTTAAATGACTTGACACATGGAATTATTTCCAAAAGCTCCTCTAGTCATAGTGAACCTTCCAAAATTTTCTTAGAATTTTCTAATCAATATGCTAATTTCCATGATTATTTTAAGTAAATAATGTTCAAGAACTTGAAAAACATGGTTCTCTATATAGGAACCTCCTCTGACTTTGGAAAAATTAGAGGATGCTTCGCTTGACAGAGGCTACAACATGTCAAAATTTCAAGCCAAGGTGATGTATGAATATGCATGGAGAATCAAATGATACCAAACAGTGTTTAATTAATTAAAAATATTTTATGCATTAAATGGACTTCAAATTTATTCCACATTATTCTCCTCTGTTCACTGAGCAAAATGGTATTTTTATTTTATTTTTGTGATTTTTCTATACAAAGTTATGGATTTTCTAAGTTAGGGGAGTTTAAATAAATAGAAAAGGCCCTATTTTTCTAAATATCCATGCGGTGCTATGTAGATTCTAGGAAGCTCCGAAACTCCACATTGCGTACTCCTATTTAACGTCGTTGTCCATGCCAGCAACCACGTGCCCCACTGTTTATGTAAAGAAGCGTTGTCTGGCTTCATCTTGGCCATCCATTTGATACATGCGCGATCAGACGGCGTGTGGTCATCGTCCCCAAAGGCATAGGCCGAGAGTCGTCCACCTTCAAGGTTTATGATCTCTCTCATTTCTCAACCAAATTAAGTGATTTTTTTTTAAAATGCTCTTCTTAGTGAGACAAACACATCCATACAGCTAATGTGTCATGAAATCAAGCCCAAGGAAATGGAGAATCAAAATAAGCTCGGGAGAAGGAGAAGTTTTATACCTTTCCTTTGAGAAGGGAGGCTTCAATCAGAGGTACTTGACACATTTATTGGGGTCCAATGAGGCTAGATATTGAGTCCCTGGTTTTGGTGTAAGGCTTAGGTATTAATTCGACCAAGCTCGATTTCAAGTGTTGGTCTAGAGATACGATGGAGGCTAATTTCAGAGGGTAATTTGATGAGGCTTTGTCTTCTCTTGCTGTTGTGAAGGTGTGGGCACAAGCAGTTGAAGTTTGATGGAGTTTTGAGAGATGTCCTATTTCTACCCTAATTTTTAAGCTCAAAATTAGGGTCGTACAAGGGGAATCAAGGCAGTGGAGTGATTGGAATGAGCTGTGGAGATCTCAAGGAAGCTCTGTGAGTGATTTAAGAGGCTCTCTTTGAGAAAGATTTATCATCTCCCATGGCCGTGGAGGTGAATTTTCATAAAAGTGGCCATGGGGTGGTTCTCATGGCACAAGTTTGGGTGCATTGTGGTGCTTAGGTGGAAGGCAGAGAAGCTCTTCAATTTGATTTGGATGAGCTGGCCTCTAGGTTTGATCTGGGTGAGGTGCCATGGGCGTGGCTCTCATTTTTGAGCTTTTCAGGCCACTAGGTTGGCTGACCAGCCAGGGGGGTGCCTAGGAGCTCAGGGAACTCAGAGGAATCCATCACAACAATTTAATGCAAATGTGCTTTGATTTGATAAAGATATCTTAAGCATGTGCATTTTTGGAAATAATATCCCTTAATTGGGGGGACCTTTTGTCCATAGTTTGATTTAGTTGGTTTAATGGTGTTTGGAATAGTCGCTAAGTGCAACTAATGGCTGTGATGGAGTTAATTTGGTGACTTTAGGGTGGTTAGGTCACATTTAGTGCCTGGGTCCAAGTGGGTGCAAATGACCAAGACTTGGGTTTGAGCTAGGTTAGCCATGTCAATTAACCCAATTGATTGATAAAAATTGTGTAGATGATTGTTGTGAAGATTTTTGGTGAAGGGTTGAAGTGATTTTGAGTTCAATTTGAGGGAGTTTTGGTTTTTTGTCAATTTTGTCATGTTGGTCTAGGCTTGGGTCTAGCTTGGGTTAACCTTGGGCTAAGTCCAATTTGATTATTGTAAATGGTCAATGGGGACCCTATGAAGAGTTTTCAACACGAATTGGATGCCAATTTGGAGGTTAAGAATGTCAATTGTGTGAAATTTTGGGACTTAGCCAATTTGGGGCTAAATTTGGGAATTTTGGATTTAAGCCAAAATCAAATGGATATGAGGTTTCAACAAGGCCAATTGATGGTTGATTTTTATGTATAGGAAAGTTATCAAGATTTTTCAACATTAATTGGGGCCAATTTACTAGGCTATGGGTTAAATTTGATGATATTAGGTCATATGGTCAAAATTGGGGCTTTAACCTAACTAAAAATTGGGTTCAAATCATGGACCAATTGAGCTTGGATTTGGTTTAATTTGGTCATATCAAAGGTGAATTTGAGTTTAGGATTGTAATTTGGGTCAATTGAGATCAAATTAATGGACATTTGAGTTAGATTTGGAGAAATTTGGTTCTTTAAAGGAAAATTTGGGGATTTTTGATAAATATGGTCAAATTGAATCATGTGATAGTTGAGAGAAATGAAATTGAAAATACTTAGGATTTATTGGAATTTTTTGGGAATTTTTGGAACTTTTGGGATTTTGAGCTATGGATGGATATTTTGGTAATTTGGGGGTGTTTTAGGGGTAAAAGGCCAAGATGGGTATTTTAGTAGAGTTGAGGTAACAACCATCACCAACAAGTCATGGACCAATGGAAACCCCATTTTGGGTCCTCTACATAGTGGTCTTATCCAAACCATAGCTCTAGGGCTGGTAGGTTTAGGGGACCATCTACATGAGTATCCCAAAAAGAATAAGGGATCTGGGCTAAAACTTTGAGTTTAGGGCCGTTAGTGTATGTGAGTGTAGATGAGAGTAGTGAGTGAATTAGCTCCACACTAACACCCAGGGTCAACCTTAAGCTCCAGCAGTCCTAAGGGTGACTCATCTTGAGTTTCCCCCATAGTGATCCCACCTACTAAGTGCTAGAGGTTAGGACCAATATGTGGAACTTCAAGTTGATTAGAGAAGAGTTTGAAATTTTTGGTGTTAAGGGTGCCTTTTCAAGTTTTCTAAGAATAGTCAATAGGAAAGTCGTACGGCTAGACCTTAGGCTACTAAAAGGGAAAAAGTAAACCTCAAGCAAAAGTGAGGTCAACAAATGAAACCCAAATAGATGTGGTGTGCTGGGAAAGCACACCGCTAGTATTGGCGTTGACTGACAAGATCAACAAAAAGAAAAACAACCTCTAAGTCAACAGACCTAAAAATATGTGTAAGGTCGTGTGTAATTTGTTTCTGCCGGGGAATTAGCAGGTGAGTGTTTGATTAAGTCAAGAAGTAGGGACTCTCGCTGGGGATTGGAGAGTGGACTTTGAGTTATGAAATTTCAAAGATTTCCAAAGGATGGGAGTCAGTATGTAAGTGCTAATCCCAATGTAGGAATTGAAATTCAGATATCAATCCAAAAATAGAGAGTGAGTTGGAATGTAAGGACCAACCTCGAATGTAATGAATCAGAAATCTAGGACTGATTCGGAAATGAGAATCAAAATGAAGGTCAATTCTCAAAAGAGAGTGTCAGTATGTAAGGACACCTCAAATGTAATGAATCAGAAATGTAGGACTAATTCAGAAATGAGAATTGAAATGTTGGTCAATTCTCAAAAGAGAGTGTCGGAATGTAAGGACCGACCTCAAATGTAATGAATCAGAAATGTAGGACTGATTCAAAAATGAGAACTGAAATTCAGATATCAATCCAAAAAGAGAGAGAGAGAGAGATAGAGAGTCATAATGTAAGGACCGACCTCGAATGTAATGAATCAGAAATGTAGGATTGATTTGGAAGTGAGAATTGAAATTCAGATATCAATCCCAAAAGAGAGAGAGAGAGAGAGAGTCAGACTGTAAGGGCCGACCTTAAATGTAATGAATCAGAAATGTAGGACTGATTTGGAAATGAGATATGAAATGTAGGTCAATTCTCAAAAGACATTGTCAGAATGTAAGGACCAACCTCGAATGTAATGAATCAGAAATGTAGGACTGATTTGGAAGTGAGAATTGAAATGTAGGCCAATTCTCAAAAGAGAATGTCGGAATGTAAGGACCGACCTCAAACGTAATGAATCGAAAATGTAGGACTAATTCAAAAATGAGAATTGAAATTCAGATATCAATCCAAAAAGAGAGAGAGAGAGTCAGAATGTAAGGACTGACCTCAAATGTAATGAATCAGAAATGTAGGATTGATTCAAAAATGAGAATTGAAATGTAGGTCAATTCTCAAAAGAGAATGTCAGAATGTAAGGAATGACATCAAATGTAATAAATCAGAAATGTAGGACTGATTCAGATGCCATAAATCAGACATAGGCTAATGCCTCAAAAGGTACATTATGTAATCCATGTCAAAATACATTAAGAATCATCTCATGTTATGAGTACATCGTAGACTAAATACATTTGATACATGTCATGTTGTTAGAAGAAAGTAAGTGAACGCTCTGTACAAGATATGTTGAGCTCTTGATCAAGTAGACATTCTAAGTCATGCTCCACGATAAGAGTTCCCTTTACATGTACTTAGAGGTACAACCTTCTCACAGCTCATATGAAAATAGTTCCTCCAATTCTGGGTCCTGCTAGAATCCATACGGTATTTTACTGTCATCCATTATGCGGATGGTTACAGACACCCTACGGTGTTGCACTCCTGGAATGCAGTGCTTGGCAATGTCTGCACCATTGCTCTTCAAGACAAGTACTGAACCAACTAGAAGAGGAATCTCCACAGCTCCTTTGAATTCACCAGTGCTATCTATATCAATTTCTTTTCCAAATAGAATATTGCTTTTACTCATGAACCAGATCGTGCAGAAAGGCCTCACAAAATCATGACGATCGATGTGTGGGGGAATGTAGTCACCTTCATCATAAATGTTAATGATGCAACTGTTGCAAGTAGCGGGTAGAATATTCCACTTGACCATTCTCTTGATCATCCATTTTATCATTGGTGGTAACGGAACCACTTGGTCATATCTGAGGATCCCAGACAAATTCTCCTGTCTGTCGTTCGTGAAGTTGTAGCAACAGCAGCATTGGATGGTGATTCTTCCCTTTCCCCTCATCCATTTCTTTAGCTCAGAATATGTCCTCTCTATGAGAAGGCCTGCTTGACCTCTGTCTCTTAAATCGAAGATGCAGTCCAGAATGCTTATTTCATCAGTTTCAGAGAAAACCCTGGTATATAGCTCTAGGCCCTCCAATATGTTGACAAACATTTCCTGAACTTCTTCATAATACTCAAATTCTCTTTTATTTACTCTGCTTATTTTGTAGCATTCTACCATATCATGAGTTGGCAGCTGCCGTGGGCGTTCCTTCCTTTGGCCCTCGGCGGGAACTCAAACTTGTGTTGGTCGATCCGGATTATGAGATTCAGCCTCTAGCTGAGCTCCACGGTGTGTGCTGATGCATCCTCTATGGGGCGTATGGTTCATTTGTTGCAAGGTCTGGAGTCTGAGACTCGTTGGTGCTTGAGGTGTATTCTTCTAATGTACTGAAATGTTGTAGATGCAGAACTTTGCAATCCAGGCATTCTACAAATGAGCCTGTGATTAATGTCCCGACTGGTTCGTCAACGTTGCTTGTTGGGCAACCCCTGCATAAGATATCTAGAACTGGGAGCACATCTGATTCTGTCACAAATTCTGACTCTTTATCTGTAGTGGGCATACTGAAAAAAGTTTCTCTCAGATCTGGGTCGTAAATATGTCCCTTAGAAATGGGGGTAAGAAAACTTTTCACGTCTCTATGGCGTTTGCATTCCTGTCGTAGAAAGGCTCTCTGTTTCTTTTGGCTGGCTTTTCTGCGCTGCATCTTGTAGAGTGGAGTATTCGATAGTCCTTCATTACAGACGACAATCAGGTCCCTTGTTGGAGTAGCTACCATTGAGGGTAGACCGCTGGGCCCCTCCATCGGATCTCGTTCTGCTATCACATTTTTACCTTTGCATGACACATTTTCTTGAGTGGTCGCCCTTAATAGTGAAGGCAGTCTTGAGACGATAATGAAGTCATTTCCTCAATAGTGAAGGCATTTCCCACCAGGCCTAAGACATAGCCCTTCTTGTGACGTGGTGGCCTCAGACTTATCTTCTGGAAGCTTTCCAGTATTCAAATATTCTTTTAATGGCTTGCGCCAATCTTCGTTGATGTCCGTAATTGTAATTATTGTTTCTTTTTCAAGCTTGTGTAGTGTTTCAAAGTCGTTTCGAGATAGGACTCGCCTTCCTTGAATAGTGACTTCGATAGAATTCTCCGGGGGACACGCCATTTCCTTAGTGAGTTTTGCTAGAGCGTCGGCATGGGAATTATCTCCCCGAGGAATCAGGTAGAAAGTCACCTCGGGAATCTACTCTAGGAGCTTCAATGTGTACTGATGGTACTTTGCTAGTCTTTGTTTCAGAATTCTGTATTGTCCGACAGCCTACTGAGTTGAGAGTCACCATAAATGGCAATGTTTGTTATATCCATTGAGATTGCCAATTCCAATCCGGTGATTAAAGGTTCGTATTCTGCTTCATTTTTGGTGCAAAGATCTGTCAGGTGGTATGAGAACCTCATCTTACCCTTATCTGGCATAATAAAGATCAAACTGATCTCTGTTTTGCCTGGTATAACTGTGCCTGATCCTTCGTCTTTCCTAGCCGATGAATCGCCATGGAAGTACATTTCCCAGTGTTGTGGACTAGAGAATTCCATTTGAAGTATTTGCTCGTCTGGTAACTCATCGTTGAGAGAGGACCCAGTTGGCAGTGGGTGTGTAGTGAGAAAGTCTGTTAGTATCTGTCCCTTGATAGCATGAAGGGGAACAAAAGTTATATCAAATTGCAATAAGATCATTGACTACCTTGCTAAACATCCGGAGAGTGTTGGTCGGGTCATCAAATATTGCAATCGATTAACTTTCAAAATCAGGGTAATCTTATGAGAAAGCATGTAATATTTAAGCTTTTGAGCAACAAAAATTAACTCCAGACAATGCTTCTCAATAGGTGGATACCTTAACTTTGATGGTATTAGATGACAACTCAAGTAGTAGGGTGCATTTTCTTTGCCCTCATCATTGACTTGGGCTAAGAGGGCTCCGAGAGAGTCATCCAAATCCACAGTATAAAGTATCAACGGTTTCGCTGGGATAGGGGTTGTTAAAACAGAAGGTGTCATCAAATATTGTTTGACGTCCTCAAAGGCCCGCTGACATTTCTCTTCCCAAATAAATTTGGTGTCCTTTTTAATTAATGCCGAGAAAATCTGGCACCTACCTGAGAGATTAGAAATAAAGCGTCTCAGATATGCTAACTTCCCCTGGAAGGAACGTAGCTATTTCAATGTTTTAGGGGAGGCATTTCCAAGATAGCTTTAACCTTATCTGGGTCGATCTCGATTCCCCGATGATCGGACAACGAATCCTAGAAATTTCCTGGAGGTAACGCCAAAGGCGCACTTTAAGGGATTCATTTTGAGATTGTATTGTCGTAATCGTTCAAACAAGATCCTCAAATCATACAAATGGTCTATTTTTTGTTTACTTTTGATGACCAAATCATCCACGTAGCATTCTACTTGATTGTGAATGAGGTCGTCAAAAATCTTCGTCACTGCACGCTGATAAGTTGCTACGACGTTCTTTAGGTCGAACGACACCACTGTGTAGCAAAAAAATTCAATCGGTGTTCTAAAAGCTGTAAGTACTGCATCCTCGGGAGCCATCTTAATTTGGTTGTTTCCCCATGATCCATCCATGAAGGAGAAAATTTCGTGTGTTGAAGCGATATCCACCATCATCTCTGGTATAGGTAGTCGAAACTCGTCTTTTGGACATGCTTTATTTAAATCCCTGAAGTTGACACAAATGCAGATCTATCCATTTTTCTTTTTAAAAGGTACAATATTTGCTAACCACATGGGGTATTGCTCTTCTTTAACAAAGTTGGCGTCTATCAACTTTTTTACTTCGGTGATGACTTGTTGTTCTATTTCGAGGCGCATTCTCTTGGGAGCCTATTTTACTGGGGTTATATTCTTGTCCACCTTGAGTTTATGGACTGCAACCTCTACTGACATCCTGACATTTCATCTTAGCTCCATGTGAAGCAATCTTTGAATTCTACTAATAGTTTGACCAATTCTGTAGATTCTTCGTCATCAAGTAGAGAACTTATAAATGCAGTCCATGGTCGTTCTTCAGTCCCGAGGTTAATCTCTTTCAATTCATCAATAGTATTGGTTGATCAGTAGAGGCATCCTTTACATCGAGACAATCCTCTTCTAACTCACTAGTAACAATCATGCAAAATTCAAAATCATCGACTGGTCTAACTATACCAAATCCGAGACCTTCTTTTGAATTGGGAGTTCGACTATTAGTATTCCATAGTTTTTCAAAAAGTTGAAATTTATCTTTTGGCATTTTTTTTGGTAAGTGTCTCTATTGAATTAACTTTTGAACACAAACCATAATTTTTTAAGAAGTTGAAATTTATCTTTTGGCATTTGTTTTGGTAAGTGTCCTTGTTAAATTAACTTCTGAACACAAGGTGGAAGTAACCAAAAGGCAATTCCATTAATTCATTAGAATCAACATCCAAATTTACATGTTTTTGAAGCTCAGTAGAGGTAGAAGCACGATAAAATTTGATTGATGACTATCCTAGCAATTTTGGTTGATGACTATCCTAGCAATTTTGGTTTTCATGCAGGGTACATCATTGTTTAACTTGCAGGTTTATGTTTTTTATTCATACTTGCAGGAGAGCAAGTACAGTAACATACTGAAAAGTAAAGTACGGGAAACTAAAAAAATGCAGGTAAGTAAATCACAATAAAAATGTACCTGGATGGTCTTGCCGTCGTCTTCAACAGAAACTCAAAATTCTTGAGAGAGCATTTATATATTACAAGCATTTTATGTAGAGCAGGAAGATAAGGTTCCAGTGATCTACCAAATTCTAAATCATATCTTGGTGAGCCCCTATTAATTCATTTGAGGATGATTTCATTAAGTAAAACATACTAAGTTTGGTAGACCTCTGCGGTATCCAGAGAGTTAGGAGGAAGAAGCAGGTCCATGCTTCCCTCTCACTGCCTGATGAAAAGTCTCGGGCTCATTTAAACTTATTATGTTGCTTAATAATTCATCCTGTGAGTACCTCTAGTGTTCAGTGAACATTGATGTTTTAATTATCCCTAAGAGTAGGGTGATTATCATTTGTAATTTAATCTAAGAATTATGTGGGTGAAAACCTTAAAAAAAGCAAGTTAATGCTATTATAACACTTCGTCAATTTTATCTTTAACCTGGGCTTGTAGTTTTTTTTCAAAGGTGTTCATTTTCTAGTTACATTCACTTTTCTAATCCTCATTTATCCAAATTTGATTTAGCTTAGGTCACTACTAAGCCCTTAAGACTTTGGTGGATACATTAGTAATTTTTTAAGGAAATTGAATTTTAAGTGATAGTAATTCATCATCAAAATGTTTGAATGTCAATTGAACACCAAATAGGGGTATTAAATCAGTGAGCTATTTACAGCAAAAAACATACCCTTAAGTCTAGGATCTTTTAATTTAATAGACCTCCAAATTTTAATGATTTAAGAAATTGCAAATTTATCCTTTAATTAAGGAAAGTGAAATTGGTTTCTATCAATTAGTTCATTATGTTTCAATCATTTGAACATGTTAATTAAGATCAAAGATTGCCCATTTTCCTTTCTTGAATTAAGTCTAAATGTTAATTAAGACCAAATTTCAAAAATTATACCTTTGCCTTTAAGGCTCTATCACTTCATAATTCATCAAATTTAATTCAAATGGCTTTAAATTTTTATTCTACCTCACTCATGGGTTAATTAAGACACGAGAGGAAAAAATGTGATTTTCTTTCAAAATTTAATTTAATTTATATAATCATTTATATGCAAAAAAAAAAATTTTCAAAGAAAGTTCAATAACATGACCAAGGCAAATCTTAATCACTTGAAATTTTTTCTGGAGGTAGACTTAGACCAGAGAATCACTTAGACCAAATTTCATGATTTTTTGAGTTTTATTTGAATTATCAAAATTATTTTAAGCTCTCGAACATTAACTAATTATAAAATATTTTAAATGTTAAAAATTAAGTTTTATAATTTTAATAAATTTCTCTGAGGTCAAAAAACCCAGAGAAACAAATTTCATTTTCTTATGTTTTCTCTTTGAATTATTACAATTATTTTAGTGAGAAATTAAGGAAAATCCCTTTTGAGCCTTCAAAAATTGTTTTAAGATTTAAAATTCAATATCTTCACTTAGAAAATTAGGAAAATATTCCAGTTGCTCCTACGTGCTTAAGAAAACATTTAAAACATTTCAATGAATTTTATTAATTTTATCACTTTTATTATTTTTGAATTATCCAAATATTTAAAATATGTTTAGAAATGAAATTTTTAATTCAATTACAATTTTATTTTTAGAAAATTCCTCTGATGAAAAAGTGCTCCCAAAACTAATTTCATAAATTCTTTAGTTGTATTTTAATTATTATGATTATTTTAAGTGTTTAAAGTGGAATTTAACTTAGAAAATCAAAATAGTTTATCAAATGAACTCCAAATGTTTTGAAATTTTTATGGGAAGTCCTCTCAACATTATATTACAGTGGAGAATTAAAAGCTATTCATTTAGATGTTTAGTTTTCCAAAATTAATTTTTTTTGTATTTTAGGGTTTTATGAAAGTTAGGTGTGTTCTTAACTACTTAGCTCATAACAAATTTTTCCTAGGGTTCTCTAGTCACAGTGAAAATACCAAACTTTTCTTGGATTTTTTTAAGCTACATGCTAATTATTATAATTAATTTTCCAAATCAAATGCATAAACTTGAAAAATATATATCTCTGTCTAAGTGTCTCATTTGAATTTGAAAAAATCAGGGAATATCACCCATGACAAAGGCAATAATATGCCAAAATATCATGCCATGGTGAAATACTTGAATGCATGGAGAATCAAAATACTTAGAATAATATTTAATTAATTAAATATAAAATATACATCAAACAAACTTCAAACCTTTTCCACATTGTTTTCCTTTGATCACTGAGCACTAGGATAATTTTATTTTATTTTTGTGATTTTTCTACACCGAGATATATATTTTTGAAGGTAGGGGACATTTTCTGAATTAAATAAATTCCTATTTTCCTACTTAGACACGCGACGCCACAACATCATACGACGGCTCTGAAGACTTGCGTGGCGCGCTCTGGTTGGACACCGCAACTGATGTAGCCGCTGACTCAACCCACACTTTATGTATCAAGCTCCCGTCCAATGTGATCCTAGTCATCCGTCTAATACACACACCATCCAACGGCTCCGCTTCTTCGTCCCCGGCTGGTGTGAACCCGTGACCGTTAACCCTAAAACCTAAACATCTCACTCATTTCTCAACAAAACTCATTAAAGTTTGATCCTATAGACTCGTCTAAGTGGGACGAACATATCCATATAGTAAACATGCCATTAAATTAACCCTAATCCCATGGAGAGTCAAAATAGGCTTGGGAAGAGGGGGGATTCAATACATTTTCTCTGAGAAGTGAAGCTTTAATCAGAGGTGCTCGACACATTTGTGGAGATCCAAGGAGGCTAGAGATGAAGCCTCTTGCTGTGGTGAAATGCCTAGATCCAAATTTGATCAAGACGAAATTTGGGTGTTGATCAAAGTCTAGGGTAGAGGCTTTCTGTGAGGGGGCCTTGATGGGGCTTTGTCTTCTTTCACTGTGGTGAAGGTGTGGGCAAGTTTAATTAAGATTTGGTGCACTGTGAATCGAGCTAAAAAATTGAGCTCTGGCAATGACAAGTAATGATGGGGGAGATTTTTTGTTAAGGCCCATAAATGGGCATTAATCCCTTAATTTAGGGATCCAATGGTCCATAGATCACCATGGCTGTCTAAGAGGGTTTAGCCTGGTCCATGGAGTTTTTAGTGGCTGTGGAGTCTTAAATTTGGTGGCTTCAGGGTGGCTAGGCTAATTTTGGTGTATGGGTCAAATGTGGGTCCAAATGACCAAAGATTTGGTTTGGGTTAGGCTACCCATGACTTTAAGCCAAATTAATCGATCAACATTGTATAGATGATTGTAAGTAAAGTTTTTGGTGAAGGATTGAAATGATTTTGAGTTCAATTGGGGGTTCAATTTGAAGGATTTTGTAATTTACGTCAATTTGGGTATGTTGGGCTAGACTTGGGTCTAGATTGGGCTAGGCTTGGGCTAATTTATTATTGAGAATGTTTTATAAGAAAATCATGAAGAGTTTTCCACATAAATTGGATGTCAATTATGGGGTTAGGATAATCAATTTGGTCGAATTTGGAGGCATGACCAAATTGGGGAGAATCTGGGAAATTTTGGATTTGGTGCAAAAATTAAATGAAATTGAGGCTTCACCAAGACCAATTGAAGTTCAAGTTTGTTGTGTAGAATTGGTATGAAGAGATTAGGATTCAAATTAGGGCAAATTGAGTGGGCCACAAGGTTCAATTTGGTGGGATTAAGTCATAGGGCAAAAATTGGGGGTTTCACTTAGATCAAAATTGAGTTCAAAGCATTGGCCAATTAGGCCTGGATTTGGTTTAGATTGGTCATATAAGAGGTGAATTTAAGTTTAAAATTGAAATTGAGGAAAATTTGGCTCAGATTGATGGACATTTGATGTAAATATGAGGAAATTTGACCCTTAAAGACAATTTGGGGGTTTTGGTCAAAATTGTCAAATTGTCCAAATTGGGTTCAATTGAAGGGTCCAAAATGGTTTTCAAGACATTTGGAGGGATTTTGGAGGTTTTTGGGAAAATTTGGGGTGCCAAGGGATTTTTGTAATTTTGGCCATTTTGGGGGTAGTTTGGTAAATTTTGAATTTTGGGTAGTTTTGGGTAACTTGGGTATTTGCAAAAGGCTTGAAATGATTTTTGAACAAATTTTGGTATTTTTGGTGAATTTGGGTTTTCAATGGTATTTAGGTAATCTGGGGGGATTTAGGGGCAAAAGGCCACCATTTGGGTCTTTTATGTACTGGTCCTAGCTAAACCCTAACCTAAAGCTAGTGGGTTTAGGGGACCATCTACATGAGTCTCCCAAAAGATCAAGGGATCAAAGTCAAGAAATTTTGGGTTTATAGTTGTGAGTGATTGTGAGTGAGAGTGAGTGAAAGTGAGTTCCTTAGTTCCAGACTAGCACCCAAGGACAACCCTAAGGTCAAATAATCCTATGGGAACTCTCCTTGAGATCCCCCATGATGACCCCACCTACTAAGTGCTAGAGGTTAGAACCAATATGTAGAGCTTCAAGTTGAGCAAAAGGGAGTTTAAAATTTCTTATGGTGAGGGTTCCTTTTATAGTTTTCTAGAAATAGTCAACAGGAAAGTCCTATGGGTAGACTCTAGGCCACTAAAGAGGAAAAACTAAACCTCAACCAAAAGTGAGGTCAACAACTCCCGTATTTGTCACGATGCCTTAATGAGTATTGCTCGTCGGGTTGATCTCGATGAGCAATGCGAATTAAGTTATCAGGACTGACATGAGCATGACTATTCTAAGAATCCAACAGATCTAACTTGTTCCATCTCCCTTTGTGACACATTTTAGATCCATTGGATCCTTAGGATGGGGTCGATAAGGCGACCCCATCAAATTCATACTACACCCATACTCATCTCGCACTTAGATACTAGGTTGATGCACATTTTGTTAGATTGTGTGATAGGCTAGGATTTAGGGTGCTAGGTAGTATTTTTTTGACACCCTGCTATTATTGTGTGATGTATTATTTTGTGCTAGTCATGTGTCACCTTCTTACTTTTTTGGTGTGTTTGCATGCTCTTTTGTGTATGATAGTATGTTAAGACGATCTTCTGTAGGTGTCGTGCCTATTTATACACACTCACACAGGGCTATTATGGGGAGCATATAATGATTTCTAATCATTTGCTTGTAGATGCTCTTTAGCTCCCTTAGTTGTAAGGCACGGCTTGTTACTTTTTTGCAATGCATGGTGTGCCCACTAACTTTTATTTTATGCAGGTCGAGTCTTTATTTTTTTTTCAAATGTATTTAATAGATTCCTAGTACGGTTTGTATCAGAAATAAGATACAGGAACGGGTTTCAAGGCGGATGACCCGTCGAACCATGTGACGAGGACTATGACTAGTAGCTCATGTCCTGTACCTTAAGTCTGAATTTTACATTATTTTATAGACTTAGGACTAGGCATGTATATGCAGAGTCCAATTGTTTTACTGATTTCACTGGATTATGTTGCCAGTACAACAACATTTGTCCTATTTATATATATTTTTTTTTGGGTGTTTTCTTTCTCTTTCTCTTCTCGTGTGCCTTTGCATGTTGGAGCATTTTATAATGTTTTTTTTTGTGATTTATCTGAAATTTCACAATGGAACATAGGCTCTTTATGACTTAAATTACTAATTTTCTACAAAAATCCTAAATAAAATATTCAAGATAATTAAAAA
Organism: Phalaenopsis hybrid cultivar; assembly: GCA_002079205.1. Lineage (NCBI taxonomy): Eukaryota > Viridiplantae > Streptophyta > Magnoliopsida > Asparagales > Orchidaceae > Phalaenopsis > Phalaenopsis hybrid cultivar. Next base: position 205,187 of record JXCR01130887.1, on the reverse strand, counting down.
TTAGGATTAAAATATTTAGGTTTTGAAAATATCACTTTTACTTTCGTGCTTATATTAATGGGGTCTCCACTATACTTAAGGACCGCTCTACGTAATTGCATTCACATTTCCATGTCTCGAGGAGCAGCCGCCGTACTTCCTTAAGCTGACTGGCTCAACATACCTTTTTTAAGGAGTTGTCTAGTGTGCTTAGGGTGTTAGAAGGCTCCTTGACATAGACAATGTGTACGTCCTTTTGTTTGGAGCATTTCTAGCTTTGTGGCTGAACCTCCACTTTCTTTTTTTTCCTCAGACATCCTTTTCACTTCGGCAGGTATAAGTCCCACCTCTTGGAGCTTTAGCTTATAGTAAGAGGATAGAGTTTCTTTCCTCTGACCTTAGGGCTACCAAGATCCCCCGTGGATGACACAATTCACGGATTCTAACCAGGTATTTCAGGACGTGTTGGGTCGACTACCTTCACGACCAGGTAGACTTAGGGTCCTAGCAGCTGCGGATGATGGGTCCATAGTACCCCGGCCCAGTTACCTCTAGCTTTGTAGGATCACTCTACCTTCTTTTTTGTTGAGCCCCTTTAAGCCCTGTCGCTCATTGACTTCGTTGATATCACCTTGACGACCTGATTCCGATGAGCTGTCGCCCATTTTGGATACAACGATTTATCCTCTGCCCTTATGGCCTGAACGTGCTTTCACATCTTGGGATATCCTATCAAGATGATTTAGGTTATTCCATAGGCCTCGGGTGTCGATGAACCACTGCATATTTGGGATGTGAGAGACTGACTCTCTGCCCGATGGCTTAGTGCAAGCTTTGAAGCATCAGGGCTGTTCCCACATGGAATAACCTTTATTTTAGTACCAATTGCCCCAAGTTCATGATAATCTAAGAAAAAATCCTTTTATCGAAAGTATTCTTGAGTACCCCCCAAGATGTAATTAATCAAGTGGGATACGTCCCCTTGGGAGTGCTCTTGACCCCAAAACAAGCACCTACACCTAAATCTCTGGTTATGGGTAGTCTACATAGATATTCTTTTGTGGATATCAGTTTAAATGTGCTTTCACCCGATCTTATTTGGGCAAATACTCTTAACATATCCTTGCGAGGTTTACTACACGTAAGCTCTCCACATTGTGTGTTTTTCCTCTTATTTGTTGCTTTGTCGTATGTCCCTTCTTATTCAGTTCCTCTCTTCTTCAAATCAGTGATCTGATTCATGAGGGAGATTTATTCTGATAAGGGAAGTATACAACGATTGACAGGCTGGCGACTCCTTCTAAACTAAAAGAGAGAAAACAAATGAAAAAAAAATGGAGACTCCGCTAGAGGGGAGGCTTTCTCTTCACCACGAGAGTTTTTCTCTTGTGGATTCTAGTGTATCTGTAAGAATGACAACTCCTATGGAGAAGACTCTACTTTGTTTCATTTGGAGTTCTCTATTCGGGTGTATGTGTCTATTCTGTGGAGCCTCCAAGAGTAGTGTGTTCTCTCCTTCCAAAGGGGTTCTGCTTACCTTTTTGATGACCTAGCTTCTTTCTCATCGAAGCACCACTGTTGTGCCTAGTTAAACCTTGCATTTAGATGTGTGTTTCAATTGCTATGGTTAGCAACTTGTAGCACTTTCGTCCCTTTTTGTACCCTCGATAGGTCGGTTGCTGCATTTTCACATGCATCGATGTCGTCGTACTTTGTTTTGATTTTTTTTATTTGAAATTTCTTTTCTTTTTGTAATTTTTATCTCTTTCTGCTTGATAGACATGATGAGCAAAAAGATGGTTACAATTGCTACTGCTGAGGGAAACACAATTTCCTTTTCCCCGCGTGTTTTTAGTGCCTCGAGGGCATTATCACCTTCAGTTTTTTGGAGCAACCTATTCGGATTACCATAGTTAATCCTATGCCTGCTGAGGCATCCGCTCTGTACCCTCCCCCTCAAAATGAGAGTCATACATGTTGAGCTGTTTTGACTGTCGTAGCTTGCATCAAGTCTGCTTCTCCTGGAAAGAAAAGGCCAATGTCCGATGGCAAGGTGTCTCAGTGCCCTTCAGACTTCTATAGGCTGTCAGACCGTTCCATCATTTTTTTATGGTTTTCCATACCTTCAGTAGGTGAGTCTTCATGCGACACTGCTGTTCCTATTGTTGCCCCTGTTACGGGTCTAGCGCCTGTTGCCTTGAGTCCATCTGAGGCTGCTTCCGCTCCGAAGTTGGGTAGGAGGGCCCGGAGGACCAGAAACAGGTTGTTACAAATCAAACAGTAGGTCCCTCCTACTATTCTGGTTCCAGCCTAGGTAGAGTCCTCGTCTCCTCTAAGTGAGTATTAGTTTGCTATTTTTTCTGGTTGTGTAGAATACGTTCCCGCCAGAATTTCTAGGAGGCGTTCCTCGCCTCATGACATAAGTTCTTTGCAATCCACTATCCAATTTGATTGTGCTGCTACAAATTTTCTAACAAAGGAAATCACTAGAGTAGTTACCTCCATGATAGGACAGGGTCCTGTCACTAGGGAGAAGCTTGTGGCTTAAGTTTCAAAGACGTCTGAATGAGTCATCAAGAAACTCTCCATCGCTTCTCACCCACAACATCCTTGTAGCATGAGACTGGGGACCACCTATTAGTTCACTATGAGTTTGGGGTCCTTGCGCTCCGTAGTCAGATCGTCAAGCCCATTGAAGAATCCCAAGAAGCTTCGGATATGAAGTTTGACGGGGCTATCCCAGAGCTTGGTTTTGCTATTTTTACCACGACTTCTATAGTGGTGTGATCACAGCTCTTACTGCACCTCCTTTCATTAATGATAATAAATATAAGGGTTTTTTTTCTTACTGTTCTCATTCTTTGAGTCAGTATCCTGCTTTTAATATTTTTGGTAGCGAGGCTTGATCTGGGGCGCACCCCTTCAGATACTCCTTGCATTTGTATTTAAGAAAGGGCTATCGCCCACCAGAGAGGGGGTGGGTCCGAAAGAACTCCACCGTTGTACCTCTTAAAATTTCACCTCCTGTTACAGGGGCTAATGTCCTGATTTTGGGATAAGTCTCTCTTTTAGTTGATCGTAGCTTAGAGCTACCTCGGGATAACCCCGAGGGTGAGCCCGAGTTTGATATTGAGGAAAATTTGTCTAGTGTGTTCTCTAATATTCTTTAAAACCTCCTCAAAAAGGATGATCTCCTTGGAGAGGAGCTTCACTATTTTGTGATGAAAAAGCATCATGTTTCTGTAGTGAACAATCGAGATCAAAGATCCTCTACCGATGATCCATCACATGACCTCAAGGAGGATGACCGTAATGAGTCCGTAGAGGTTTAGAATGCTTCTGTGATTGATCAAGGGGGGCGACACTCCCGAAGAAACTATCGCCCTTCTAGAGGGTCAGATAACAATTCTTATTGCACAAATTGCTGCGTTACAGGCCGACTGAGTTGGGTCTAACATAGCCTCACCTCTGACACAGGTAGAGACACGTTTAGTGACAGTCGTCGTGCCGTCTAAATTGGCAAGACTTATATGTGTTAACCCTTCTGATATTGGTCAAACTGAGCAAGTAAAGTTGGACTCGCATCCACAGTCTTTAATAGATGCAAAAGAAAGAGCCAACCTAGCAACCTAGTAGGAAGATACCATCGCGCATCGAGGCAAGCCCTACCCCTAGGCATATGAATACATACCATATCATGTAAGTTTCATTCCTCCAGATTCTAGTCCTTTCGAGGGAGTTGAGAATCCTCACCAACACATTGCTCAGCTCTAAGCATTGTGCTGCAACATCGGAAATAACGATGCCTTACTCCTCCGAATTTTTGTTACTAGTTCAGGATGGTTTGCCTTTGAATGGTATGCCGATTTGCCAAATGGTATCTTCAAAATGTTCTCCAAGATAGAAAATGCATTCGTAAAATACTTCACTGGGGCACATCATCAAGTCACTTTGAGCGACCGAATCTTATCTCACCAGGAAGCTAACGAGCCCTTAATAGACTTCATTATTCGATGGTGCAACTTGAGCATGATGTGCGAGCCACTCCTCCAAAAGCAGTACTGTGTCGTGCTCCTTATGGGCAAAATCAAGGGTTCGACCTCTGTTTTGCTCAAGATCACCCCCATTAAAAGCTTTGAAGTTTTGATAGAAAGAGTGGCCAGCCTGCAGAACAGTACAACATCTGTAATGTTGAAATCAGATGATAAAGCTAAAGGCAAAAAGCCCTTTTCAGCCTTCCCTTTATGTAGGAGAGAAGAGAGCTTAGCGTTGATGATAATAGATGGTATGCTAAAAAGGCCCATCATGTCTGTCGAGCAAGCTCACCCCTCTTCTCAAAAGTAGAAGGGTCAGGCCTCAGATCAAAAGAAATATCGGTCATATTCTTTCAAAAGAGATTGCCTCAGAAGGATCTTTAAGAATCTCCTCAAATATGGGATGTGACCCAAGGAAAATATTTTGAGATTTTCATACCTATAGTATACTGTTTTTAATGATATTGCACTTTAAAAAAAGGTATTTTTGATGTTTTGTTGCAGGAATGATGAATTAGGGTCATTAGAGCAAAAAGATGAAAAAAGGAGCAAATTTGGAGCGAAAATGAACAAAATGTGTAAATTTGAACTAGGCTGTCGACGGCGCCCTCGATCCCACCGACGACGAGTTTTTCCCGAGGCTACAGGACAAATTTAGAAGTACGCCAACGACACCCTCGAGGTCACCGACAGTGAGATCGATGGTCATGCCTACTCAAGCTTTGGATGGAACAAATTTTGAAGGGATGCCTAAGAAACTCTTGGGAAAGCTCATCCACAACTTTAAAAGACTATTTTAGCCAAAAATTGGAGAGCCTAGAGAAGGAGCGAAAGAATCTAGGGAGTAAAGAAAGTGCTAGAGAGAGTTCCTAGAGATTATAAAGGTTCCAATATTGTGAGGAATTCTTCAAGAGATTTTAAGAGTGGAGGGAAAGTGAGAGATTTCTTCCTCCTTGCTACTTCGAAGAGGCATTCTGTGTGCTGTAAAGAAAGGAAGAGATTCAGAGGAACTTCGAGGAGTGTTCCTGGGGAGAAACTAGAGATAGGTTACTTGTTACTGAGTTTTGTTGTGTTTTCCCCATGAGATATGGTTTGTATGACTTTGATTTTATATATGAATTCTGAGTTTTGTTGTGTTTTCCCCATGAGATCTTGTGTGTTGTAAAGAAAGGAAGAGATTCAGAGGAACTTCGAAGAGTGTTCTTGGGGAGAAATTAGAGATAAGTTATTTACTTGTTGTAGTTTGGAGATTCAGAGGAACTTTGAGGAGTGTTCTTGGGGAGAAAGTAGAGATAAGTTATTTACTTGTTGTAGTTTGTTCTTCAAGGAGTTTTCTTGGGGAGAAATTAGAGATAAGTTTATTTATTATTGTAGTTTGTATGAAGGAAGAGATTCAGAGGAACTTCGAGGAGTGTTCTTGAGGAGAAATTAGAGATAAGTTATTTACTTGTTGTAGTTTGTATGACCTGATTTTATATATGAATTCCGAGTTTTGTTGTGTTTTCCCCATGAGATCTGAGTAGTTTTCTTTGATTTTATATATGAATTCTGTGTTTTCCCCATGAGATCTGAGTAGTTTTCTCTATCTTTCTCCTTGTCTTGAGATTTGTGAGCTGGTGATTTGAATCGGTGAAGCCATGAAAAGGTTTAAGAAATTGTGATGATCTTTTCACTTTGATCTTAATTTACTTTCAATTTGGCCAATTGATTTGTTAAAATATGTTGAGTTTTACAACTAAAGTAAAGATTACATCCAAGTTTCAGGGAGGTCAAAGCCCTTGGAAGTTGGGTGCAAATAAATAGAGAAATAATATTATCAGGTGTAGAATTGGAGATTTTAGAGTGATGGACTAAAATCCCTAATTTGGTCCTATCGTTTGGGTGCTGAAATGTAGATGTTAGCCCTCAGGTGAGGGGAACGTGGGAGCTCCAAAGTGAGAGCCGGTATCCTCTGTAGATGTTAGCCCTCAGGTGAGGGGAACGTGGGAGCTCCAAAGTGAGAGCCGGTATCCTCCTAGCCTAACCGCAGATTCAGTAAACAAGCGTGAGGTTAATCAATGTTCTTTATGCCTGGACCAAAGAGTAAGGAATAGGTATGCTCCTATTTGGCACAATGTAAATTGAACAAATTCATTTTATCCATTCACTATGATTTCTTGACAAGGAGAAGGATGTTTTCTTATATATTGAATATCACAATTAAACCCTCATTAATATCATTAGTTATTTAATAGTTATTAAAATTTCCTATTTATTTCAATTATCTATTAGTGACAAATAAGCAAATTGAACTTCGTTGTTGTGATTAAAGTATTGCTTTTCTAAAATCTTAGTTTGTAACTTTAAACTACTCCCTGCGGGATCGATATCTAGGACTCCATTAGAGCCCTATATTACTTGAGTGATACGAATACTTGTGTTGATAAGTGTGACTTTACAATTATTGAATATTTATTTCCATTTTTATCTTATATTTTTATTGCATATATATGTCGCCGGTCAGGATGCGGCTTCCCAATCCAAGAAAACCAGAAGAAGCAGACAAGGTTGAGGAGCCTGACTACTATCCCTACCATAGGCACTTGGGTCATGTACTTGAGGATTACTATGTTTTTAAAAATTGGCTCGAAGCCTACTATCAGGCAGGAGAGATAGAAATCCTAGAGCCGTAACTGGAGAAGCCTTCTGCATGAGGATCAACCAATGTCGTTACGGTCATTCCAGCTACTCTTGCTACTACTCCTACTACAGTTTGTGTTGTTAATGTACTTCCTTTTCTTTTTGCTATTGATATGAGCTAAGAGTAGGAGCCTGTTCCCTCTAAAGCATTTTTTACTACTAATGAAGTAATGAAGAAAGAGGTTTCTGAGTATTTTTTTGTGTATGTAGTTAGCACTCATGACCCCGACGCGGGTGTTTTTAGCAAATAAAAGGAGAAATATCCACCCTCCTTTGATGACACTTACCGCATCTGTGATGACTTGAGTGATTTGTAAATTAAGATGTAAGTGAGATGTCCAGGAGGTTGATGGCGTAAAGATGTAAGTGAGACGTCTCTCCCTCATTTCTCTTCCATAGAGCCTGCTCCTTTGGTATTTCCCATTGAGAGTGACCTCGTTAGATCCCCTGACGAGGATAATTAAGAAATTCTCCTGCAAAGCGGAAAACTCCTTCCACTAAGGGCGGTTAACCCTACCTCACTCAGACTTAATAAGGAGATCGCCACCCAGGAGGTAGATGACGCCCCTGAAGGCCCTGCCCAGAGCAAGGCTACAAAGATTTATATATATATATTTGATGAGTAGTTCTTTTAAAAAAAATTAATTGAGTACAAGGCTAAAAAGATTTATAATAAATTAAAAGTATTAATTAACAAAATAGAATAAAAATTATTAAATTAGATTCAAAGGACGTTTTAAATCTTCCTTAATCCTTAACATCTTATGGCTACAAGATTAGGGTTGTCAAAATGACTCTTTGTTCATGAATGGCTTGTGTTCGGCTCGCTAAGCAAACGAGCCGAACACAAACACACTTTTTGAGCTTGAAATATAAATGAGCTGAACACGAGCAGAGCCTAAGCTTGCTCATGTTTGGCTCATTTACACCCCTAACAAGGACACTATTGATGATATCAAGCGCTACTTGCTTAATCCACCAGTGTTTGCTGCTCCTGTCCTCGGGAAGCCCCTCATACTCTACATCACCGATCTTGGCGAGTAAGTGGGAGCTTTGTTAGCCCAAGTTAATGAAGATGGGAAAGAGGGTGCCCTATATTACCTTAGTCGGTGCCTCATCCTGACCGAAATGAAGTACCTGCCAATTGAAAAATACTATCTAGCACTGATATTCTCAATGCAGAAGCTGAGACATTATATACTCTCACACCATATTGATTTGATCTCAAGAGTAAACCCCTTTCAGTACCTGATGACTCGCCCCGCTCTAGTTGGATGATTGGCGAGATGGGCTATGCTCTTATCGCAATTTGATATATTGTATATCCCTCAGTGAGTCATTAAAGGGTAGGCTCTAGCTGATTTTCTAGCGGCACATGCCATCCCAACCGACTCATGGTTAAATGATGACTTTTCGGACAAGCATCTTCTATCCATTTATTCCTCTGAGTGGTAAATCTATTTTTATGTAGCATCTTCCTTAAAAAAAGACTCATCAGTGTCCCTCCCAAGGGTGAAGGATGGCATCGACCTCATTTTTGTTTCTTCAGAGTCGGGCATCCTTTGCTATTCTTATAGTTTGATGGAACTACTCATAAATAATGAGGCGGAATATGAGGCCTTAATCCTTGGATTCCCATCTCACCATCTGCCAAGTGTTAGGAACCTTCAAATTCCTCAAGCTGGACCTCTTGATCTATCACATGGAGTTATGTCACTATTAGAGCACATCCCTAATGTCACCTTAGTTAGGATATCTCATTCCTTGAATAGCAAGGCCGATGCTCTAGCCAAGCTTGTTATGGAACTATCGAGTCCAACAGGTGATCTCGTGGTAGTTATGTCTCCAATTTCTCTTAAATCTCCGTATGTGACCCCTTCAGGAAGTGAAAGTGTAGTCCTATCCACTTCTGACGTGTCGCTCGATGCTTGGCGTCAGGCCATCACATCGTACCAAATGAAGGGCATACTTATGGATGACAACTCTCTCACTATTCAGATGCAAATGAGAGCATTGTCATTTATCGTCCTAAATGATATCTTTTATCGACGCTTATTTGACCAAATGTGGCTACGATGTGTTGGAAAGGATGAAATTCAGAAAAACTTGGTTGAAGACCATGATGGTTGTGTTGAAGCTAAGCTTAAAAGGCTTGGGTATTACTGGCCTTCTATGACCCTTGACTGCATAGATTATGCCAAGCGGTGCCATCGTTGCCATATTTTCAGCCCGGTGCCTCACCCGTCCCCAAATGCACTGCATCCGACAGTAGCATCGTGGCCCTTTGAGGCTTGGGGAACTGATTTTGTAGGGACTATCGACCCTCCATCCTCTAAAGGACATCGCTTTATATTTGCATCCACCGACTACTTTTCCAAGTGGGCCAAAGCCATTCCTTTGAGGTAGGTCAGGGCTGAAAATGTGCTGCATTTTCTAAAGAATAATATCATTTAGAGTTTTGGCGTGCCTTGTTGGATCATTTCCAGCAATGGCTTGGCCTTCAAAAATACCAAGATCAATTGATTCACATGTCAACATCAAATTGATTGGAGATATTCCATGATATACTACCCAAGAGCAAACGTTCTAGCTGAGCATTCAATAAGACCCTTGTGAATCTCATAAGAAAAACCATTCATGATATCAAGAAGGAACGACATGAGAGATTATAATAGGTCTTGTGGGTGTATCGTACGAAAATCATACCCCCACTGGCTCTGCCTCTTATGCTTTGATGTTTGGGTCTGAAGCAGTCCATCCTTTGGAAGTTAAATTGCCTTCGTTGCAGGTTGTTGATACGCTTAAAAAATGTTCAATTTTTATATGTTTTTAATGCCTATATTTGGTGATTTTCAATGATATTTCACTTTAAAGGAAGGTATTTTGTATATTTTTTGTTTTAAGTACAGAAAATGGAGTTTTGTAGAAATAAAAAACAAAAACGGTGCCATTTTGAGCAAAAACAAGAAAGAAAAAAAATTCTATCCTAGCACATTTTGATATGTCTTTCTATGCTTAATATATTTTACATTTCTCACACATTATTGAATGAAAGTACACATTAAAAGAAGGTTATTTTATGATTATTTTGTAGGTCTATTTAGGAATATAATGCAACTGAAACGGGGTGAAATAGAGCTAAAATGGAGCCAAATGAAGCAAAATTATGGAGCTACATAGGGTGGGCGCCGACAGAACTAGAACCGGTGCTGACAGTGCCAGAGTGTTGAAAATGATGCCAAAACAGAACCGATAGCACACGAGACGGTTTGGACAAGTTGCTCGGTGAATTTCTATAAGATTCAATGTATTTTGACACTTTTTGGAAGGTTGCTTAAGCCAACTCTTGGAAAATTAGTCCCTACACTATAATAGAGTGCCTTTATGTCAGAAAATGGTGTGTGTGTGTGAGTGGAAAAACTCGGGGAATGTTTAGAGATCTTAGAATAGGAGTAGAAATGTAGATTTTTACCTTTTTTTGGAGAGATTGGTGAGGAGATTTTGAGAGAATCTGTAAAGGAATGTTCTATCAGTGTATGCGGGAGACTTTGTAGGATAGATTTTCATCTTTATTTCAAGGAGAAAAAAAACTAAGTATTGTGTTCTTCATTATCTTATGATTTTGTAAACACTTATCTATTAGATTTTATTTGATTTAATGAAGTTATTCGTTGTGTTTTCTTTTTTCTTTGTGTTGTGTTTCTCTTACTCTTTCTTCTCTTTTGGAAATAGTGGCTTGAGAAGATTATGCCATTATTTTCCTTTTACTTTTCTTTTGCAATGAGTAGGATTCATGTTAAGAATGTTGGGATGCATGCTTGGAGAAGTTTCAATTATAAATGTGTTGGTTTTTACTTTCACTTCAATTTTATTATAATAAGGGCACGTTGTAGTGTTAAAATTTGTTGTAAGTGCATTAAGACCCGAGAGGGCGGTGTAATTCTCAACATAGTGGAACCGCATTCAAATTCCATGGATGGTGAAGTTCATGGGGGTTGAGTGCAAATAAATAAATATAAATATAAATATAAATATATATATATATATATATATATTATTAAATATTATTCAAAATTTCTTAATATTTGTTATTTTAAATATTTAATATTTTAAATTATTATTATTTAATAATTGCCTGTATTAAATGATTTTTAATTATTTAATAAGGATTACTATGTAATTTATAATTATATAATATATNTATATATATATATATATATATATATATATATATATATATATATATATATATATATATATTGTTGGGCGTAGAATTGCAGATTTTAGGGTGACAAACTAAAATCTCCAATTCAGTTTGAGAGTTTAAGAGCTAAAGTGACTGTTAGCCTTCAAAGGAAGTGAAGTGGGAGCTCTAGAGCGAAAGCTATTATCCTCCCATGCCAACCACAAATTTAGGGACTAAACTTGAGATTAACATAAATTTTTTTATAAAACTGAATCAAGGTAGAGAATTAAAATTGCTCCCATTTAGCACATACAATATTTAATATATCTCATTCCTTTACATTATCCAATTTGCTACATAAGAAGAGTAGTTTTTAACATTTTAAAATTCTCCAAACGAACTCATCAAGAAAGGGTTATCATTAGAATTAATATTTACATTTAGGAATTGTTACTATCCTTACATTTAACATTCGCATTTAGGAGTAGTTGATAGAAAAAACATCATTTTAATTGACATTCTAAACTAAGGACTAATATTAGTAGACTGAAATTTACTAAGGACATCTTTCCTCGCTTCTTCGTGGGATCGATATTCGGGGATCAATTAGGAATTCTTATATTACTTGAAGTGATACGTGCTCTTGCGTAGAACCCATAGTGTGTGAATTATTTTCTATTTTTTATAACATTTCAATTTGTTATATTTGCCACTAAATATAAATTGGGTCAAGTTTTTGACCGTCTTTTGAAAGCTAAATTACTGCATAATGACGGGTCGGATCAAGTTTTGGCATCGTCTTAGAGAATTGAATTGACATAAAACATGCACAAAAACAATACATGCTAGGAGCACATCAAGTTTTTAGCATCGTTGCTGGGGACTAAAATCTTTAAGTAGTGGTGTCAACTTAATAAATACTTACACATAAAAAATTGCGATCAAGTTTTTGGTGTCGTTGTCGTAGAAGCTTTGGTAAGAACTTTCGGAGAAATTTAGATGAGTGATTAGGCTTAAACTTGGAAAACTGTAGGTCGTAAAAAGTAATTTTTTGTGTAAAGCTTTTTCTTTTTTTTTTGGATGAAAAAGTGTTGTGAAAAAATTGTGTGTAAAAAATAACGTATTTATGAAAATATTTTGTTGTGTTGAATATATCTTTTGTTTTATTTATTTAATTGTTAATGTATTGTTTGTTGTGTTACGTATATGAAATAGATGATCCACAGGCTTGTGCCTTATGATCCTGAGTTAGAAAAAGGAAAAAAAATCAAAAAATAGAAAGGACTTGAAGGACTAGAAATGGAAATGGAAAACATTCAAAGTAATAACTTAGAAAATCATCATATATCATTGAGGGATTATGTATATCCTATGATAGTTGAAGTTCATACAAAACCCTATCATAGAAGGTGACTCATTTGAACTAAATCCTAAGATTATCCAACTGGTGCAGAAAAATCAGTTTGGAAGAACTCCTTCGGAGGATCTCTATTTACACTTATCCAATTTTCTAGAACTTTGTGCTATATTTTGTTATAATTGCATGTCAAATGATGTTTTTATACTAAGGCTTTTTCCTTTCTCACTAAGGGATAATGCTAAAATGTGGTTATACTCATTAACACCTAGCTCTATTAAGAATTGGGAGGAGTTAACTCAGAAATTCATAGCTAAGTTTTTTCCACCTTCAAGGACAACTATACTTAGAAATGATATTATCTCATTTTTTTAGTCTGAAGGGGAATCAAAATACAAATTTTGAGAAACATTTAAGGAACTTCTAAGATATTGTCCACAACTTGCTCTGCCCGATTGGTTAATCATTCAATTTTTTTATAATGGGTTAGTATAATCCCTTAAGTTTACAATTAACGTCGTTGTTGGTGGATCGTTAATGTCAAAAAAAATTAATAATACATATTAGTTAATTGAAGAAATGGATACAAATGAGTTTCAATGGCCCTCTACAAGGGTAAATCCTGAAAATGTAGTCAGTGTTCATGATATAGATGCAATTGCAATTCTTTCATCTCAGGTTGCTATAATATTAAGGAGGTTGGACCAATTTGGAATGAACCAGCCTCAATTTAACTCCAACCCACTAGATGAGGAGATGGAATTAATGTTAGAAGAGGTTGTAATTCAAATGACGAGTGAGTTAGAAAATCAAGGGACCGCAATAAGGAATATAGAAAACCAACTGGGGTAGATTATTAACTTAATTAAAAATCATCCACAATTTAAATCCATTCTATAGGATCAGGAGAAGGAATTAATGTTAGAAGAGGTTGTGATTCACATGACGAGATAGTTGGAAAATCAAGAGGTTGCAATAAGGGATATAGAAAACCTACTTGGGTAGATTATTAATACAATTAACACTTACTCCCAGGAGATTTTACCTAGTGACCCTAAGATAAACCCTAAGCAGATGAATGATGAGCATTATAAAGTTATTGAACAAATATTTAGAAGAGAATTTGAAGATATGTTTTTAAAGAGCTTTGAGTTGAGAGAAGAGGAAAAGGAGATTGAAAGACCAATGGAAGAACTTCTTAAGGAATTAGAAAAACCTATTTCCTTAACTAAGATAAACATAAAAAGATGACCTCCACCATTTACTCAGTACCGATACGAAGAATTAGAAGATAACTTGAAACAGTAGAGTAATATAGTAGAATTTGATCCAAAATCTAAACTATCTAAAGAAAATCTGATCCAAAATTTAGGAGATCTTAAATTATGTTATAGAGATCCATTTCTTACTAATTTTAAGAATGATATTAATATAAAAATTGACAAAATTAATAGATAAATATTGGATCTAGAATGAAATATGTGGAATAATGCTATGAATCAATCTGAAATGGAAGAGCTGAAAGAAAATTTTAAATTTGAGGACTTTATAGGAATCCCTGGATCTAGAAAAGATTGGGTGATTAATCAGGGATTACTTAAGTGGAATTTTGATCCAGGTGGAATCATTTATCAGGCTGACAACATTAAATAAAGTGCTTTATGGGAGGCAACCCATAGTTATCAGCGTGATTTGCTTTAGTGCGCTTGAGAGTTATGATTGTTAGTGTTGCATTGTGTTTGATTTAGTGTGAATTGATTAGTTTCATTGATGTTTCATAGATGTTTGGATTGTTAGTGGTTTGATTTCCTTTTTGTGTGTCATGAGGGAGGTGAATTCTTAACTTCTTATTATGATTAACTTGTATGTTCCCTTGTAGTAGTTGGATTGAAGGACTTGAGTTTTACAAGTAACATGATGAGTTTTAATAGTAATAGTTCCATCTTAATTTTTTTACTTCGTTTCTTTAACCTTGTTTTCATTTGATAAAAGTAGCTAAGCTATTTGATGAGTAACATGTGGATGATTTTACACTATCCTTATAACTGCTAGAGGTGTTTAATTAATGGGATATGGTGACACCTGAGGTTATTGTTCATGACCCAATGTATCAGGGATAATCCTATTTTTATGATTAAAATTTATAAAACCATTTATAAGTACCCAACATATCTGTGTAGTGTTTCAGTTAGAAATTGGAAGTAAATTAGTGAGATGCAATAAGTTAAAAGAAGAATTGACCTCATTTATTATGCGTGTTTGAGTTTGTGTTACAATAATATACAGGGCTTGAAGAACATTTTTAAATTACTATGCTGATACCTATTATGCTAGTTAGAATTTTGTTTAGTTAATTTCATTCTGGCATTTTTAGTTTAGATTTACTTTCTACTACACGTTTTCTATCCTGATAAATAATTGTAGATGTTTTTGATAGACATTTGTGGCAGATAGAATTTCTAAATTATTTTTTTTCCTACTTATATTTTATTCACTAAATGCTATACCTGTTAAAAGTCAAGTTTGGAGGTAGGAAGAAAAATAGATTTTAAAGCTAAGTATACTTCCTTTTAGTTTAATATTATTGCATGCATGTTTTAGGCTAGATTTACTTTCTCTTGTTGTTATTCCATTCTGATTATGAATGTATATGAATTTGATAGGATGTTGTAGTAGTCAGTAGATTCAAATTTTACTTTTTCTTCTTGTTACATATTATGGAATAGATTGCAAAATATTTAAAAATTTAAGTTTGGGGGAAGAAAAATTTCTTTTAAAGAATGAAACTAAATTTTATTTTTCCTCAATTAGCTATATTTTAAAATTTAATTTAACATGACCTTTGGTATTAGAGGCTAAATTTTAATAACTTTATTTGTGTTTCTAAATATATAGTAGACTTACGTAATTTTTTTCAATAATGAAAGTTGATTATAGAGTTAAGATATTTGGTACGAAAGAAAATGGCTATGCTTTTTCTATTTAAAGTAAAGGAAGTTATATTTTTGAAGTAGTAAGAATTGTAAGGAAAATAGAATGAGGCTTTATGAAAAATTTTCAAAGCTAATATGAATTTATGAAGTGAAGGAATTTGAAAAGTTATTAACTTTAATAAGAGAATAGTGAAGTTCGAAATTGTTAAAGGCTATCCAGATATAATAATCCTCACATGAAAAGACAAAAAAAAAGGATTAAAAATGATCCTAAAATAAAGAGGGAAAAAGAAAAGAAAAAGAAAAGAATATTATGTGAGGAGAAGCTTGAGGAGATGTCTAATAAAAAATTAGCTTCTCTTAAATCAACTTGAGGAAGAAGACTCTATTATATTTTTTAAAATTGTATTTGAGTATTAGTGTCCTTATTAATAAATTTCTCATGAAGTTCTTTTTCATATGAATATTCTAAGTAACTTTAATATGATAAATTGCAATTCTTCTTGAAATGAATAAAGAATAAGAAATCTTAGACTTGACTACTAAGAATTCTTACACGTTTAGTTTTGACTTAAGTTGTTAAAAAATTTTCTTAGGTTGTGTTATTATATTTAGTAGACCAAATTATAGAAATTTGGAATTTAAACTTCGTACCATAAGTCATATTCTTATGTAGTAAATGTGTTACATGAGGACAAGTAACAGTTAAGTTTGGGGGATTTTGATACGCCTAAAAAATGTTCAATTTTTCACATGCATTTGATGACTATATTTTGTAATTTTCAATGATATTATATTTTAAAGGAAGATATTTTGTATATTTTTGTTTTTTGGTATAGAAAATGGAGTTTTGGAGAAAAAAAGCAAAAATGGTGCAATTTGGAGCAAAAAAGAGAGAGAAAGAAATTGCTATCCTGACACATTTCGATATGTCTTTCTATGCTTAATCTCTTTTAAACCTCTCACAAATTTTTGAATGAAATTATACTTTAAGGGAAGGTTTTTTATGCTTATTTGGTAGGTTTATCTCTTAGGAACAAATTGCAATTAAAATGGGGTGAAACAGAGCTAAAAAAGAGCTAAAACGGAGCCAAACAAAGAAAAATGGTAGTTCCGCAAGGTGGGCGCCGACGGTGCCAGAACCAGCGCCAACAAGGCTAGAGTGCAAAAAACGAGGCCAAAATAGCACCGATAGCGCTCAAAATGGCGTTGATATCCCTGATATGGTTTAGACTAGTTGTTGGGCGAATTTCTAGAAGAATCAATGTATTTGGATGCTTTATGGAAGGTTATTTTAAGCATCTCTTGGGAATTTGTCCCTACACTATAATCGAGTGTTTTTATGTCAGAAAAAGGTGTGTGTGTGTGAGTACAAAAACTTGGAGAATGTTTAAAGATCTTAGAATAGAAGTAGAAATGTAGACTTCTACCTTTTATGGAGTGATTGGTGAGGGGATTTTGACAGAATATGTAAGGGAATGTTCCAGCATTGCATCAACAGCGGGAGACTTTGTGGGAGAGATTTTCATCTTTCATTCAAGGAGAAAAAGCTAAATATTGTGTTCTTTATTATTTTATGATTTTATAAACATTTATCTAATGGATTTGCTTTGATTTAATGAAGTTTTTTAATGTATTTTCTTCGTTCTTTGTGATGTGTTTCTCTTACTCTTTCTTCTCTTTTAGAAATAGTGGCATGAGAAGGTTACATCATTATTTTCCTTTTACATTTTTTTTCCAATGTTTAGGATATTGGGATGCATGCTTGAAGAAGTTTTAATTATAAATGTGATAGTTTTTACTTGCACTTCATTTACATTACAATAAGGGTCAGTTGTAGTGTTAAAATTAGTTGTAATTGCATTAAGACCCGAGAGGGCGGGGTAATTCTCAACAAAGTGGAACCGCATTCAAATTCCATGGATGGTGAAGTTTATGGGGGCTGAGTGCAAAAAAATAATTATATATATATATATATAT